>JAQQZY010000027.1:34794955-34814806 GCA_030068375.1 Ostorhinchus rueppellii | reverse complement strand
GACAGCCTGCTGTCGATTGACACCAGGATGTCCGTCGGATCTTTTTCTGGAGTAGAAGCCGCTCCAGGTGAGTCCTCTTTCCGACTCCTTTTGGCCGCTGCTGCCGGAGTTGAAGTGGATTTCTTCATCACGATGTCTTCGTAACACTTATCTATATACTCCGTCAGGCTGGCCAGGTCTTCTTCGCTGTGCTCCAGAGTTGATGATGAGATATCCTTATTCCGGTGTTTTAAAGTTAAATGGGCAAAGAAGAAATGGTTGTATGGATCAAAACATGAAGCTATGAGATGCGCGCCTTTTTTTTTTTCAATCTGCCGTTCCGCCGTCTCACAGGAATCACGTCATCACCATGCCAATGTTATTGACTAAATCTGTCTTGTACGGTGGCCAATGCAGAGAGTTCATTCAGGCCAGACAGACAAACTCATACCTTCACCATCAGCACTGCAAACAGGGGGGGAGGTGTAGGGAACAGAGTGAGAAAGAGGCCTCGTAAAAAAAGAGACTAAAGTAATCGGGCGTGCTCAAGAGCCTAGCAACAATCTAAACAGTGCAACAATAGAAACCAAAAGCAGAAGATAGAAGAAACACTGTGCACCTACATTCTGAATGAACATTACAATTTGTGTATTAAGCATTTTATTGTCACCAAACAAATGCACGAAGCAGTAATTGGCTTTGTTTGATGCAAATTCTGCACTTCACTAATGGGTAAATTAAACCGAGTCTACCCCCTTGACATAAGGGTGCTTGAGAAGCTTTTGCATCAAGATGTCCTCGGCAGAGTGCCTTATGTGTTCAGAGGATTTCAGTGCACTTATCAATAATTCAGGAGATGTGGAGAGACAGGGATTGCATATCGCCCTCCACGGGTCACATGCTGACAGAAAAGCACAGTGTGTCCTCAGAAACCAGAGCACTCACGGTTTTATGCAAAATATGCATTGAATTTAGAACATTTACCATTGTGCTGAAAGTTGGGTAAAACAATGAATCTGTAGCACTAACAATCTTCAAACAGGTTAAGGTGCACAGGCGGAGCAGCAACTTCCATATTGGGCACTGGAAGAGGATACAGCCAGACAGGTGGCTAAATAAAGCCCCAATTCACCTTTGACCTGCCTCCAAAGGGAAATTGGAGCCAGGGTATGTGGAAACGAAGGGGGATTTAGGTTACCAATGCCCCTATTTGCTTTTCCTGGAACAATCTACAGTGGCTATTAATGAGGGGGGCAGCCTAAGCTCTGATTTAATGCCAATGAGAGAACATGGAAGATGAGAGAGCAATATACTGGACTGGAGCCATATGTGGGACATAGGTACGATGTAAAGAGCATGACAAACCAGTGATAACAGAGTCCAACACAGGATCAGTGCTGGGTGTCTAATCTGAGTCTAATGTCTTCTCTGGTTCTGTCTGGGGCTTTTGCAAAGGAAAGGGGTGTCATGATGTGGCACTTAGTGGGAGACTGTTCAACACCTAAAAGGTGAGTCATGCTCAAATGTGGCATAAATGTCTCACTCCGTTGCCCACTACACAGCTCTCAGAACAGATAGCTGTCAGTGCGTCATAAGAGTGGATCCCTCATGTAAGATTCTATAGAGAGCACAGATGCTCAAAGAAACACAAATGGAGCTGTAACCATCATTACATCAATCTAACAGGAACAGAAAGGGTGTCACAGCTTACATATGTGCAGTTAAAGTTTGTGTTTAAGGAAAACGCTGCCATGGATATCTGACATCACATCCCTAAAACTTTTGAATCAAATTATTGAGGAGTGACACAGAGCAGGAAATTAATTCTCACCATATGTAGACAGTGTTTGCCCTATATATTACAGAATGACTCACACCCTTTGATACAAATTAATAGCAGTCCAGTCACTGACTTTTTACACTTGCATGTGTTCACAAACAGAATGTACGGGAGCAATGACACAAACATAGTAACAGCCTCAAATGAAGATGTTAATGAGTAAATGCTCTGCTTTCCATTTATAGTACATATTCCATCACATTCACTTTCTGAGTTTAAAATGGCAGACACACTCTGCTGCCTAATAAACAACGTCATCACTCTGCCTTTCTCACAACCATGGCAACAGGTATAAGACCAGATTCTGGTTGCCATAACAACCTCAACGTAGCACAGGAGGGGAGGATGCGGCACATCACGTTCTGTTTTCTCTACCCTCAAGCATGCCCCGACTTAGAAATGATAGAGACTGAATTTAAGTCAATATTTACAGACAATTATGATTATTTATTAACCAGTGGTTTCTGGATTTAAATGGTTTAAAAATCCTCGAGAAGGCAAAAGGCATAGTGTGAAAAGCCATGGATTTGTAACTAAGACATTAAGCTACTTATGTCAGACTATGAGCAAAACCAGAAACACCTTCAACCACAAAAACTCTTTAAACGCTGAGTTAAAGGTACATCTAATAACATTCATAAGTTTTATTAATTTCAACAAAATGAATGCCAAGTCATGCCAGCTGATGACACTGAAGCCCTTGTTGGCTGAATTACAGGAATCTCCTCGGGCACATAGTCGAGAATTTAACGGTAACCACACAGAGGTCACATTTTCATTAACTTGTAATCATCAGCTAATTAGACAACAATTAATGCTCATTTTCTAAACAAGATGACACTGTAAGGGACATAATAGTGTCTATTAATGGCAGAATGTTGCGATCTGTGAACAGACACAAGCTGACATGTGGCATCAGGGGCATGTCAGACATTTATTTTTTCAAAACCTTCACTCTGCATTTTCAGTTCCTCTTCAGAAGAATACAGGACCAACACGGTGCTGGCTCTCCACAGGAGCTCGCCATTTCAGGGCACATTGGATACCAGTTAACTAACCACATCCTGCTATCTAAAGAACATCACTCAGCTGGATGTAGCCGGCAGACATTTTGTGTTCCAGCGTTCAACATGGGGCCTATAATCCGGCCGGGAAAGCGAAGACGACCCCAGTAATTAGGTTGTTAGGAGGTCTCTGAGCACCAGATGGGGACTAAAAGCTCAAACCATTCACCTGAGAGTAGCAGACAAGCAAGGTCTAAAATGGTTGAACATATCTGGCGTTCTCCTCTAGCAATCCTCGATGGACTTGCTAGATGTTAGATTGAACAGATCAATGCAGGATCACAGGAAATGGGAAGAGGCATTAAATAAATGTAATGAAGAAAGACAGAACAACAAACCAATGAACTGCTGAGGGAACCATTGCATTCAGAGAAATAATATCTCTGCAGAATTATAATTACTACGTGGGCTTCTTTCAGCAAGACTGAGGAATTTTAATAGTATCCCAAGGGTGTGTGCATAGGGGTAGCAGTGTGATGTAACAGCTCTCTTCAGAAGGAAAAAAGCACTTAATTTAACTTACAAACCACAATATTCCATAATACTGAACTGTTACACACACCAGTGTCACCATACAGCCCTGCCCATGTAAATCATTTCCCTAAATAAAGATAATGAAATCATATGTTAACACAATCATAATATAACTGTATAGGGAGATGATCTTCATTCACTGTGATGGCCATAATTCACAGTAACAGCTGATAGAGACAGACAAGGTTTGAAGTAGAGCTTTTTTACACATTCCCACAAAACATAATTATTAGCATGATAATATCCTATATGTGATGAACTGGCGACTTGTCCAGGGTGTACCCCGCCTTCGCCCTTAAGTAGCTGGGATAGGCTCCATGTGAACCCCGTGACCCTAATGAGGATAAAGCAGGTATAGAAAATGAATGAATGAATGAATATCCTAGCACAAGTAAAGAATTATGAAAAATAATAATAATTACACTCACCAGTTTGTAAATTTACATTTGAGCTATTTGCTGAGAATGAGTAATGGGAGAACGACAAAGTTACACATGTATGATCCATTAATTATGTAACTAATGTACCCACACCAGTGACTCTGCTCACAAATATTAGACTGAAAGGAAGACATAGCTGCTGTGTAATTATTAAAAGAGTTCCATATAACCCCATAAACAACCAAATCTAGATATGCCTGACTGCAAAATTCTGGGCTGATACCATCATTTAAAATGACAATTTTAGTGATGTTTTGTTTTGGGGGTTATTTATCCTCCCTTTTGTGCCAGCAGAGTAAATAAATCGTCATTATCTATACAAAAACAGGTTAACTGAACTGTCTTTCAGCCTGTCAGTACATTATCTTTGAATGAACACACTTGAATGTGTTGACACTGATATTAGCTGATGTCTGACAATAGCTGCTGATACTGATGATGCATGTTGAACCAAAACACTGATGAAAACTGACTGCTAGAAATAAATGTGGTTTTGTATATTATCAAGTCACAGGATAGACATAAACCAAAAACAAACCAAAAATACAATGTTATGAAATATATATGCCACATAAACACAATATAGTGATTACCTAACACAATTTTGATAGAGAAATCAACACCAACATGCCTCTAATGCAGCATATCTGAACACAGTGTCACAAATGCACACCTGTGTCACACTTTGTGGATGTGTGGTGAATCTAGGCAGCTGCTGACATGAGTCAGTGGTTTGAGTGGTGCCGTTGTTTGGCTAATTTGATTGCTCACTATTATTATGACAACAGAGAGACTGGGCTAGGGAACATTTTGTGGTGGCCACAGAAATGTTCTGTGTGTTGTATCCAATGTCTTTGGACAAGTGTGTGTGATGGCAGCGTTGCCAAGGCTGCAACACAGATGACAGACAGTCGCTGGATGCAACTCAAAGCTGAGGGCTAAAAGTAGTGAGCGAGCACTGCCGTGCACATTTGACAAACAGCTGAGCTTGTTGCAGCCACAACACAGGACATACAACATCTCCAAAACAGAAAGAGAAACGTGGTATCTTGATTAGCCTCTTGGATGCAGTGCCCTTTCAGGTCTGGTCAAAGAAATGCCTTGTGGTCTTTAATTAAAAAGTATGTACACAGCAATTCAACAGTCCTCTACTGTGCACTACTGCCAAAAAAAAAAAAAAACCTAAAGTAGAGATGTTTGTCTAGACAGAGGCCTTGCCCAGTCACACCACAATCCATATCATTCTCACTGACACAGGAAGGTACATTAAAAAAATACTGAGTTTAAATGGTATATGTTATTAGTTCAGCTCCAAAACTATAAAGGAAGGAACTGACTACCTACAGACGAATCCTTCATTTCTACTCAGAAGGCTGATCACGTCATTTCACTCTTTCTACTGAGAGAGAGGAGATGGGGAAAAAGCACAGGAAGACACCAGAACAATGCACTGAATGCAGGGTATTGCAGCTGACAACAGAGCCTGCAAAACACATTAGGTAATCTGTTATGACAAGGCTTTATGCGCCCAGTCCCCTCTATCACAATGACCCTTTTCACATGGCCCTACCCCCTCTCCTTTTTGGAAAAAAGTGATTGCAGTATTTCAAAAAGGAAATCTGCAAAGTTTCTGTTTGAGTGTGGGTGAATTCAGCTAAATGTAAAATGTGCATTAAAACAAGGGTGGAAGACATGACTGTGACAGTTTAGAGATATTAGAGCCTAACTCTATATGTTTATTTATATACACATCGATCACATCTGAAGTGATGTTATTTGGATAGGAAATCAGTGTTTAGTTAAATGCACTGCTAATAACTATGTGGACACTCAAAAACCCCAATTCCATCCAGCATGTCACCTGTCAGACTTGATCCTTAACGAAACATTTTTAATCTGTTTCTGTCAGAGCATATTTGAATAAAGTTACATGGTGGAAGAAAATTCAGCCTGATCTAAAAGGAACAATAATTTGGTTACAAATGACTTCTTCTAATCCTTACTAATTTAATCATCTTTCTTTGGTTTACAAGAAGCAAATTATAGCTAAGTCAAAGTAATCACATAATTAAGTGCAAAAAACATAAAACTGATTTTTTTTAAGAATTCATCAATTCTATGTAGTATTTATTCCCAAGATAACTGACCTAAGTTTGAAGTTTTTATTTTTTTTTACCCCCCAACAGGACAGTGCATATTAATACACACAATATGTGCCAATACACAAGATTATAGCCAAGACTAAGGTCTTGCTCAGACTTTGTGAGCCATTGTCTACATATGACACTCAAACTCCAGACTCTCATACAGTAAAATAACTTGAGCTGGGGTTGTCGGTCTATCTAGAAAGCAGCGAGAAAGGGTGCAGTCCTGGCCTATGCGCCAGCTGTTCCAGCTCTGACTACTGTCTATTTATACAGCACCAGATGGCAGCTAGTGCTTCACATGCCGACAGACTGTCAGTGACAGGAAGGAATGGACAGATTTCAGCCGCCCAACCTTTCCACTGAACTCTAAGCCAAACCATACATTGATCCCGGCCCACAGACACTGATAGCTAGTATGGTCTACGAGTGCCTTTTGATATTAGCGGCTCACACAGACTCACTGTGTCCACGATGACAGGGACCAAAGAGAGGCTTCTAGAAGCCACCAGACAGAATAAACATGCTAAGCCAGCAGGACTCCATTCAGAGGCTAAACAAACACAGAACCCCAACAAAGAGAGGGATATCATGGAGCCTCTCAGGTGATGACATGGGGGTTTGCACACATTAGACACACAACACTGGCATGAAATTAGTGCACACACACACACACACACACACACACACAAGAAAAATCCAAATGAAATCTAATGATACAACAATTAACTGCAGACACATCCCCCAGTTTGTCCAGTAAACATAATGGTTGTTTGCACCTCAATGTTGGCATTAATGAAATGATATAGGATTCCCAGTTAGAGGTTTCAGCTGTTTTCACAGCTCTAGGAAGAGCTACTTCTCATGGATCAGGTCCAAGACGGATATTCTCCTCCATGCAGGTGCAACCTCAAAGGTCAGAGGTGTTCCTCAGTACATCCTATGTCATGGAAAGCTATAGTAATAACTCCAGAGCTTCAGATATGTCAGGTCAGGTACTTTCCAGTTTAATAATAGCACTTAATTTATAGATAAACCCAAGCCGCTGTAATCATTTCACAGTCTTTAAAAAAATGCATATATCAATATAGTTTTTGTCTTACTTCATGTAACGGCAAAGATAAAATCCTCAAGTTTTTATCTTGTAAATACTACATTTAAACATTTAGCTTTCCTTAACTGGAACTGGCTGTGGAGACAAGGAAAATAGAGAGCCCCTTACAGTCAGTGCTGACAACAGGCGCCCATTTTACTGAGCAGTGACCTGGATTTTTCTCAACTTGCCTCACACAGAGTCTATAGTTCTTTTAAAGCTTTCAGGCTTTATGTAAGCATCATGGTATCATAAGTAGGACTGGTTAAAGGTTCTGTTGAATAATTTTTTGAGTAAATATGTCAAAGAAAAAGAATCACGTGCATATGTTGACTAAAAACACAAAACATACAGATAAGCCAAGACTGATGCCTCAAGCTAGTGGAAGATGACTAACACCTTCTATCAAGCATTTTCTCTGTGGGGGATGGAAATGACGTGTGACGATGTAAGATGTGTGCATGTCTTTTGATCTGAGTTAGCTGCACAGTATTGAACAGTAATATGAGAGACCTGCACATTTAAACAGCAGAGGGTCGGCCATGTCATACATCTTATTAATTAAAGCGTTAAAAAAAAAAAAAACCCGCTAACCTCCCACTTCATCCTCATGAATAATACAAAGTGAGCAACATGCCAACCACCAAGCCACCCGTGCCTGGACTGCAAAGATCTCAGGTTTTCCTCTGAATTCAGCCCATAGCCTGTGAGAGGAAACCAAACAACACTGTCTCGAAAAGAGAGCTGTGTCATTCAGTGCACACAAACTAAAAACACATTCACTACTTTGAATGTGGTGAAGTCCAGCCAATTCAGCCAACTTGGGGAACCAGCCAAAGTGTAGGTAAAAGAAGAAAACCGGGACAGCCGTAACCTCAAAACAAACACACCATTATGTGATATAAGGGCCTGTTGGTATCATAAACTGAATGGAGAGGCTGATGGCTGCCGTTAGCACAAACTGATTTACATACAACTGAAAAATGCACCGTATGGAGTAGAAGGTGTGCTGGTAATGAACTCACAGTAAGAGAGCATGATAGTACTCTGTAAAATCATTACTATGCAAATTATGCATTTACTTGCAATGTTCACTAGCAGAGACCAAGAGAATGAAGCCAATTACCAAGTCAGATGTAAATGAGCAGCTTCATAGATTATCTCAGGCTTATCTCAGGAATACTCATTACACAGGGCGGAACAATTTAACCGTATGTCATCAGATCACATCGTTTTATACCAAGATAATGATATATGTCACAATACAATTCCACTTCAAACTATAGCAGTGCAATAAGGGTCACAAAATAAATATGTAAAATATAGCAATTAAACACCATGGCTATGTGGAAGAGAGCACAACATCCTCCTAATGACTAAAAAACTGCTGTAAAGAATGGCATTTCTGTTGTGATTACATAAATAATAAAACACAAAATGAACCAATAGGCTTTTTCTACCATCATACGATGAATATCATCACATTGCAAAGCCCATGTAATCAACTCACAATTTTTATTTTTGGATTATTTTCTGCCAGATTCCATTGAATCTAATAAAATTAAAACTAAAAATGAGAACTCACAACAGAGGCTCAAACTGACCTAAATATGGTAATTTGCAAAAAAAAAAAAAAAAACACACATGCACGAGTACACAAATGCCCAAACAGATAAACAAACATTCTGCGGTTTGTACATCGTGTACAAAGCCAACCAATGACCCTTCTGTTATTCAGTCTCTGCAACCTTTCAACTGATTGCTGTAAAACCAGGACATGTTTTCAGCAAAGTGTTTGACTAGACTCCTTTAGCACTGTGTTGTTTGGAGGATGTGTGTGTTTGGCCTTCCATCTCTGGTTGCATTACTAAAATTAATGGATCTGTTTGGTCTGTAGGCCATCAGCCAATCGAACCAAACCCAGCTAAGAACAGCTTCATAGATCAATCTACTTTTATTATTGAATCATTAGACTTAGAAGGAGCGTCATTTTTCGATATTAATGTAGATGATTCTGATTTGTTTCAATCAGTTAATTAAAAATGAAAAGATTTTGTTTTCCTCAGAGTTAATTAAATGATCTGGCTCTTATGTGGAAAAAATTGCAGCGTTTTGTACATGCAACATAAAACACAGAAGATTAAAATATATCAGCTTAAGATTTAATATAACAAGTGTGCATTTTGTTTGATGTTCAGTTCAAAAGTCATGAATATTATGCATTTCTCAACCTACAGCAATCCCATCATTCCTGGCTGTGTGTGATACTGCCTCACGCTGTTCCACACGTGATGGGTGCCCATGCACGACTTTCACTGTCTGCACTGATGTGGCTGCGTTTGCGTCTTCCCCTCCCCCTCACGAGTCAGCTCCAATCCCATCTCTCCTCTAATATTCAACAATTTCTGCAAAAGGCTAACACACTTTCCGCTCAGCCACATCACAGGCTGGAACCAACAGTGAGCCGCACACAGAGAGATGAAGGACGATTAGCAAAGCTGGTATTTGGAAAAACTCTGGTAATATAAGTGTTGACGCGTCAGTAAGTTTATAAACCAAGGATCTTAGGGTCCTATAACAATATATACACCGATGTAGAAGAGGAAATCTCATATGATCATGATTTTCAATTGAAATATCAACATACATGATGATTCTATATAAATTAAGATTTTAGTTTACAGTCAGGCTGCACAATAAATCATGGTATTCAGAAAGATGTTTTTGATAAGTGAAAATGTGTCATGAACATAATATTATGTGGTGCTCCAGAATTCCTTATATCTACCAACACATGTGAACATGCTTCTCTAAAATTCCCACTAAATTGGTGACTAATGTCTCATTTTTAAACTATTTTGAATATTATCCAGGGCTAGTTTATCAAAATTTGTTGTAAATGACAGGCTACTTTTGAAAGGTCTTGTTAAAAAGTAAATAACATTTCATTTTGCTGCATGATTTACAGCTAAAGAAAAGTTTAAGCTAAATAGCATAAAGTGATGGAGTGAAAACCACAAATGGTTGGTCAGTGAAACCACTATTTTGTAAGAGGAGGCATTTATCACTTTCCCCTCTTGACCTCTGCCACATCAAATACATTCCAGTGTTGAGTCTTTCCCTGGTATGAGGGTCATACAGTGTTGAATGTTCATTTCAATACACTTTACAATTGGAAAAATGGGAAAGGCCATAATAGTCCAACGCCACATCACAGTTTGCCATGTAAATAGTTATTGTACTGCTTGATTTAAAGCTTAATCAACAAAACACAAAGGGACTGACTGTGTTTAAACATGATTTCATCAGAACAACCAGTGAATCCAATCTCAACAGTAAACTATTTACAATAGATAACCTAAGGGGGCGTCAGGGTAAAAGTTCAAGTCTGAACATCAGCTGAAAAAACTAGACGACATTCATTAACTAACCTTGAAGTTTAGGAGACAAATGAGCTGAAGGCTTTAATCTGAGCATTCACATTTTATTTGCTGCAAGAAAAAAACCTTTGCTGTTGCCTTGACTACCAACTACTGACAAAAACACACGTAAGGCAGTGGTAGAAGCATGAGATACAATTCTACACCTCATTATATCTACAACATGCCTCTATGTTTATTTCTGGGGAAAAATTCCCACCACTATAAATGAGATTAAAGATTTAGTCCTTCAAAGCTGCATGACAATCTAGTTTCTGCACTTTCATCTGCAGTGTGAACAGCAGACGAAAGCGTCCTAAATATGACTTTTTGCACATATATGACCCCATATCAGATTTTTTATGACCGTCTGAGCAGCACAAATCAGACCCATCCCACTTTCATCTGTGATTCTAAATCTGATACGTATCTGATGTTCTGCATAACCTTTACAGTCATGTCATATTTCAACTGAATTTTACGTCACTCAAATGAGACAGACGTCACGATTCTATACTCAAGGAGGAAGGACCAGCAACATCCACATCTGACATCACATTTTCTACTCCACATACAGGTCACTTTAAGGCTGTAGACTAATTACATGTGAGTCTGATCGCAGTCACTTTTGAATTATAATGTGAACAACTACGTGAAGAGATTGGATTTCAGGAAAAAAAAAAAAACTCAGAATTAGCATTACAACTAGTAGTGTAAGTACTTTCTGTGAAGCAACAAAAAGTAAAATAACACATACATCTCCTCATAATGCCATGATTTCTGTGACACATATTTGCGTCTCTGTCCTGACAGTCCTGTGACACAGCATGAGCTGATAACAGACAAAGATATCTGCCCATCCGCCTTCCTCATTAGGAGGTCAGTCTGGAATGTGTGAGTCTGCTCTGTAAGTAGTACATGTGGACTAATGGGTGTCACTCCAAACAATCTCAGCATGTGGTGGTGAAGCATGCAGCGCCCTGAGTGGGAGTGTGTGGGTATGTGCACACCTTCACGGGTTACGGGGATTACAGCAGCTGGGCGTGGCAACCTGAAGCAACTCTGCAGATTACTTGTACTAATCAGGTCAGTAGCCCTGGCTGCAGTGGGTTCACCAACAAGATGCTCGTTCTTCATCCTAACCTGTGCTCCCCATTTTACCCCTGACTTTTCCTGCCGGCTCAGCCCTCACTGGTAAACATTCATTCATATGAGAAGGGTTTATATTGTCCTTTCTGTTGTGGTGATAGCCTCTTATGTGTAACTGACACTGAGGCTCAGCTGATTTCCCTCTGCAGGGTTTTTATAAGGTCACCATCCACTTAGTCCATTCTGAAAGGACATTTGGCAGAATTTTATCTGAAAGGTGCCTGTTAACTGACACAGTGACCTTTATTCTATCAATTAGTTCATTATTCAACTTTTAGCTTGGTGATTAATAACATCCATTCTTGCAAAACATGCACAGTTCCAATTATAAAATGTCAGTGATGGATTTACTGCAATCATCATCAAACCCAATATTACCTGAAAGTTTTGTTTAATCCACAACTCACAAAAATTCAGTGTGCTACCAGAAAGACGTAAAAAACAAACCAAAACTACAGAACATTAAATCAAAGAAGCTGGAATCAGAACATGTTTAATCAATCGTCAAAAGTAGGTGCTGATTAATTCAATATTCAAAAAATAATCAATTAATCACTGCAACTCCATGTGTGATATCTGAGATATTTGTCATGGTGTCATATCACACTCTACAGACATATTTTTGCTTGCATCTTTCCACACAACACAGATGAAAGCAGAAATTTACATGAAAGATGCAGAAACAAACATAGAACAGAGTGAAGGTGGCAGAGAACCGCATCATTCAGAATAAACGAACTTCAACCAAACAAAGCAAAGAGATCATTTTGAAAAGACGCTATTTATGAAGAATCTGTTCTACAAATTATACCACAGACAGATAAAACTCTGAAAAATCATTAATCTCTTGCCACCTACGCAAGAATCATCATATCCACAGTACATACTACATTTCCTACATTCATTGAACAATTACAAAAGGTGAAAAAAAAATGAGTAAGTCCATTTTATCTGTTGATTATTTAGTTTAATATATCAGAGGCCTTTGCATGTGTTACCATAGCCTAGGCATTCATTGAATTTACAGAAAATGTGGTATATCATGATCATTATCTAAATGACTCACACTGAAAGATCTGCATTAAGACTGTAGCAATGCAGCCAGGCACTACCTTTCTGCTTTGAGATGACTATTGGATATGGGATCTGGAATATGGTTCTTAACACTGGTCATCTCACAATGGAACCAATTGATCAGTGGGTAAAGAATCCATCTGAATGCAGGTTTGTTCCACTTGAGCTGACCGTATGCTCCAACATCACAAAGCATGTGCTGCTCTATATGCATCACCCTGCACAGGATCCCTCAACCATCTACTTCCATACATACATGAGTGCCTGCTCACTGGTTGAGTTAGAACATAACACACAGGTTACATAACTAGACGGAGATCGATGTGGAGAACACATCAAGGCCCTAATGAAGGCAGCCTCTGGTTGTCCTGGTGTTATTCAACATTTGGAGCAAGCTCACAGAGTAACACAACAGCCCATCGCGTCACCTCTTATAATTACATTAGCTCTGGTATGTTTAAGAGTTTCCACTGAAAGGGGCCTTCACTTGGTTCAAGCCTACTCTTACAGGCCTTGGACACATTTCCTGCACAATGGATAATCAATTTGCTGCCCCTGTGCCTGCACCCTACCCTTGACAGCCCTCCATGCATGGTGAATAGGAAGACCAGACGGAGGCAACATATCGTGCCCTTGGCCTCAAGCTCCCTCTTTCTCTGTTTCAGTGACACACACATACACACGTACACACAACAGTCACATATGCCCTTGAGCGTGTGATAACAATAAGGGGAGTGTCATGGCCTCATCCACACAGCTGCCATACACCTACAAGCTGACCAAGCAGCTCCATAACACGTTTCATTTCTGTCAAGCAGCTCTCAACTCTGAAAGATCCACAGCGCAGAGAAAAATAGGCACATGGAAAATCTTAATATAGAAAATGGCCATTACTGAGGGTCCATTAATGCTTTATCACTTTATTAAAACAGAGCCTGCACAATATGAGCAAAATGTGCAAAGTGTCATAACATTCTTGAGCTTTTCATTTTATGACAATATGACTTGCAATAAAACATAAAAAAAAAAAACTTTCATTTTTTAGCAAATGGACACCAATTAATCTGAGTGTAGCTGACGTCCATCTTGGGCTCTATCCAACTGGTAAATATTAGCATAAGAGTGTTAACATACGCTGCATGTAAATGAAATGACTATTCTTACTCATCATAATTCACACTGGCTTCTGCACTTTACCTACTGCATATATGTCATATCACTCTGACTAAGAACAAATAGACTTTATCATTCAGTAGTACCAATTACAACTTATGTCTTGCAGTATAAAAATGTTCAAATCTGAAATTCCCTGTTGTTCTCAATTCAAGCTCCAAAAGTACTACATCTGCATCTAAACCCTATTGGTGAGTATTTGATATAAAAGCAAACTTCAGTGTAAAAATGTACCACTTTTAGATAAAAAATGATTCAGATACAACATCTTTAGGGAGCATGAAATAAATAATCCATTCATACTTTGGATTATGTGGCTAAAATCAGTAAAAATCCATCTTCTAATAGCAAGGAAAACCAATATGGTGACAAAAAAAGGAAACAGACTGAGGTAAGGAACAATGATAAACTTAAACTAATAAATATTAAACATTAAATGAAAGGCATCTTGAAACGCTTGATGTGTAAAAACACATTTACAAATTAAAAAGTTTTTAATTTACCGCAAATGCAACATGCATTTTTAAAAATCTTGAAAGATTCAAACCCAAAATAACCAGTTAGACAAGACATAAACACTCAAAAGTCTTGGCAGACGTGCAGGATGTGAGGAAGGTTTTTCCCCTGAACCATGAGCAACCGCAGAAAGGCCAGATTTTAACACTACACCTGAGATAATCTATAAGCGTGTATGTGCTTGTTTTTGAGATGCTAGTAAAGAGATGAACCTCTCAGCATCCTAAAAAGATAGCATTCTCAGCATACCATCTGCAATGAAGTCCTGATGAAGGGAGAGTATGGCTGCCTGCCAGCCTCCCTTTCTGCTCTGCAATCTGCCCATGTGATAGGAGGTAGAGTAGGCAATACTGCAGCCTCCTGCTCTGCCTCACTCACACACTCACTGACTCCCCAAAAAACACTGCATATTCTACTGCAGTTCTGCTACAAACCACGAGTCACCCTCCAGCACCTCTGAGTGACATTGGCATAATAAAAACCCAAAGATATGGAGTAAAAAGTACTAGGGATTTGACACAAAGCTTGTCTTTGGTAGAGTGTGAGAGATAAAGGACAAGTGAGCCATAACTGGTCGGGGCACTTGATGTTATGGAAGATTCATATAGGCTTAGTCTAATGAGCCTGATAAGACTGACAGAGAAAGCTGGAGGGAGAAATAAGAAGAAAGACTGCTCTCAAAACAGGTTTCTGCTATCACATGCTGCCTTATTATGGGGCCATTACATATTTTTATGCAAATGTCAAAGATGCCAAAAGCAATGGCATGTATGGTGCTGCACACCACTGACTGAGATGACAATCAACACATCACAGTATGTGATGACTCACAGTCACACGTATGCAGGTTGAATCGCATGAGTACAAACCACAGTGTGGTTCTCCTGCTATTCTAGGATTGTCTCTACATTCATGTCTTTCATTAATATCATCAGTTGTAGCAGTAAGGAAAAGCAATCAGCTCTACTACAGTAAAACAGAAAAAAATATTGAAATTGAAACTACACCATCATAAGACTTTAATGTGAACACTTTCTTTTCACTTAAAAGTAGGATTTTTAATTTATTGTGGAAAAAAACTCAATTGTTGTACTTAAAGTTGCATTTGGAAATTAGTGTATTTTGACACTCCCTGTATGAGTACAGATAACATGAAGTTGCAGAGGTTTATGTATCCATATATCCACAGACAAATCCCAATTTGACTTCACTCCACTTTGCTTCTCCAAACTGTATTATCTAAGACAATTATCTATGCTGAGCAATAATACTTTATGTCTTTACAAGATCTTTACAAGCCATTTGTATATGCAATGAGATAAGGAAACAATAAATATTACAACAACAATCCATTACAAACAGTAACTTTATAGATGAACTCAGATGGTTGGCAGTGTGGCGACCCCTGGATCTCCCTGTATGACCCAACTCAGCATTTCTCACACAGAGACTCCTCAGGCATGCAGGCCCCTTCAGAGGAGGAGGAATTTCATTCTGTAAGCCTTTTATTCTCTTTCAGGCTGTTTGTCCCCAACCGTTCACCATTCAGTTTGCTCATTCTACTGTTCTCTGCTAAGACCCCTGAAGGAGAGCCATGCTGTGGCATGTGTGATGTAAAGCTAGGCCGAGCAGACAGGCATGCATAAATTTAATGCATGTTTTTTGGGTTTGCATGAGTTTTGTATGTGCATCCTTGCTTGTATGCCAGCAGGCTACTTACTTGTTGTGTTGCCTTGCATCTGTATGATACATTTTGACTCCTTGCTCGTCTCCCTCGAATTGAAGGGCCGAACACGAACAGCGACTTTTACAGACGCCCCCGACATGTTTGCAGATTAGAAGTGACTCTCTGTATGATTCCTTGTTGTGTCCTTCCTAAAGGAAATACAGAAAAGCACATGTTTCCATTTGTCCTGGACAGAGAATATCAGAATTGGTGCAGAAATGTTTGATGGGTTTCTTAACATTAACAGTGCCAGCTGAAATTGATGCTCATTGCATACTACAACAGTCAATCCCCACCTCCTAATTTCCAGTCAAATCAGCATTCAACAAATATGGCTGACCAAAGTCTCCAAAGCTTTTTATTATTATGCAGAAAGGGATGTTTAGAAGCAGAACACAGATAATAGTTTATATTTTGAATTGATAAATCTAATAAAGTTGGTGAATTAAGATTTTGTCAATGAAAAATATACTGATGTTGAAAACAATAAAGAGGCTGCAAAAACAAAATGGTCTTTTTTAGCACTTACTTCAAATTAAAAGCTCAATTAAAAGCTGTACATCCTGCATCCCGTGACTATAGGCCAAATACCTTTGGTTTTTCCATGTCCTTGCAGTCAGCCATACTTGCTAAAGCATACGCCCATGAAATTCTATCTACCCTATTTGGTGTGAGCTACAGTGGGATACTAAGCAGGGCCTGTCTGCTTCATCTAACGGTGTTTATTCTCACAGACAAAGAGGTTTACTTCTCTTTTTTTCCCCCTAAATTTAATTCGCCGATGACAGACAGGAGGCAAACCTAATCCCCCAATGCTGTATGTGGAAGAGTACAGGGAGGAGTTGCATGTTTATGTAGCGACAGGCTCGAGATGTTGTTCCTGAGGAATTCTTCACCAGTGGGCACAAACAATATACGAGAATATTATTAAATACAAAACACTAAATGCTATATTTATTGTAAGCTAGCGTTATGATGTGAGATGGTTATTGCGGTGGCGTTAGTCTACGACAGGAGACGGAACTAGCAGTAACCTCCAGTTTATCATACGGAAATAACAACCAAAACAGAGACTAATTTATCCCTACATATGTCATGTTACATACAATCAAACTAGAAAAATTACGATATTGTTATTTCAATGTTAGCTTAAATAAATTGCCAACACTTGCACATCTATGACTAGCTAATACATGGTATCAACCCAACAGCAAGGCATTCATCTGTAATATCAACGTCGTGTTTTTCAACAGTAAAATAAGCGAATAAAGAATATTAAATGTCAGTACTTACGCTTAAAAACTCTCACCGAGAAAACACCAAAACCATAGGACAGCTGCGAGGACTAACGTAAGCTAGGTTAGCGGGCGTCAAATGTGTTGTTTTTATCAGAAACCAGGTGCATGAAAACTGTTATAAAGTCCACTTTCACGCAAAACACCCATTATAGCGGTATCCTCCGCCGGATAGACCTGTAACTGCAACCCGTGACTCCTTTTTTAGGTTATTGTCCAGTTGAGACACAAGGCGGACGTCTATTCTGCACACAAGCGAAAAGAAGAATTGATAGATCGCCTTGATTTACCGAAGAGATTACGTCAACTCCCTCTCGGCCAAGTTGACTGGCACTTCAATGGGCGAATGAGAAAAGAGATGTCAATGACTAATGTGTGAAAGAGCCAATCACGACCCAGGAAATCGGAACGACAACAGTAGGCGGGGCTATGTGTTCTTCGATCGTGACGCCACACTGCAGGATTTCAACCCACCGCTCCCCGCACCGTCACCGCAACACCCACGGTCACCGCAAAGAGCGCCGACCAGGGGGAAAATGTGGTGTTACATATGTCGCTGCCTCAAAATCAAACTATAGAATGTGCCCAATATTTACTGTTTTTGTTCCAGTTTAAAGTTAACGTCATCTGCTGAAACTAAAACATTCATCACACTGAACAGTACACCAGCTGATATTTAGTCCTGAAATTTATAGGTGCATTAAAAACATATTTTTCAGAAATTATATTAACATATCTTAATGGTAGCAAGTAAACTACACAAAAACATCAAACCTGAGTGAACAGCTTTATCTTGATGTGAAATGACAGTGTTACTCTTCCCAGTTTAAACTGCTCACGATGTTTCGATCTTGCCAATAAAATTTGGGCCTGTTCCCAAGTTTAATCCATTAGTTTATAACATTTACAGTACAGAGTGACTAAGGGATGACTAAGCCGTGGATCAACACATTTTTCATTTTTTAACTGCTGACTAATTTTTGTTTGTTTGCCCTTCATTGGTCTGTTTGTAATGTCATCCTGATACCTTACGTTAGGATAAAATTGTATATTTTCTTGCATCTGGACATTTGGGTTCAAACCCAAACTAAGTGGTTATTTTCAGGAAGAAAACCCATGACGAGGTGCATGTATATGTGCATCATCATTTATTTCAGTCCAAAATTCTAGCTTCCAAAACAGTTATGTGGTTAAAGGAAATCATTTCCTGTACAGTTAAGGTCAGCAAGGTCAAGTTACGTACAGTGCGACTTTAAAGAGACCAGTTTTGAGGCGGGATGTCAGTGGTTCCACAGACTTGGTTGATGGTGTGCTTCTGAAATGTTGTTTCTTCTGGTCATGCTACATTTTCTCATATTCCTTGAGCTTTTAAAACAAGAGGGTTTTTTTTTTTTTTTTCAGTCCCAGAGGCCCCAGCTGATTCTGAATTCAACACCAAGCACACAAATAAATTTGGTCTATTAAAATCAGCAGGGAAATGTTACTTAGAGTAACAGATGAACGTAATATATTCATTGAACTACTTCTGAACTTCCAGGTTCACCCAAAGGAAGCCGACGTTTAAGATTAGTTAATGTTTAGCTCCATCCTTTACGGATACCTTTATAGTTTAGAGCTCAGTCTACCACAAACAGACTGTGCATTATACTTGTTAGCTCTGAGACACCAGCAAACAAACTGGACCCAAGTTTGTCTGTCAGTCTAATTATTGGAATCTAGGGGCTAGTAATTCTAACAGACCCTCTCTCAGCTTTCCCACACACATTACGATCCTTTCTCCCCATGGTCATTAGAAGGCTTGGATGAAATCCACATACACAATATTACAAAACAAATGAGTAAAGGAAACTGGACACTGAAGTGACCTAATGCACCTCGCTGGTAAACCTGCTGGTCGTGGTATTCTTGCAGCATTATAATGAACTGTTTTTAATATATGTATATATTTTAATATATACACAAACTCATGAGAAAAACTTAGAAGTCTTAACTTTATTATGTTTTGTTTTTAGAACCATGATAATGGTTTGAGACAAAACGGGGTTAATGCAGGAAAAAAAAAAAATCAGGTCTCCTTTTTTTTCATTAAAAACGTTTTGTTGTTGTTGTTGTTGAAGATGATGGTGAAACGTAGGCAATTTCAGACAATCCCTAAATGATGTTTAGCAGGCCAGTTGTTGGTGACATGAAGTCCTTAGACAAGCCGACCCCCCTGTTTCTCTCTCATCCATGCATGGATCCTCTCTTTCAGTTCAGGGACTGTGGATGAAAACAAAAAAAGGTATTTAAAATCAAACAAGTAGACAAATCTGTGTTTTAATATGCAAGAGATTTTACAATTCTTGTACTGAATAGTCTTTGGATGATGTTAATATTGGGGGGGGGGGGGTTACCTGACTCCAGCA
>JAQQZY010000027.1:34775267-34793658 GCA_030068375.1 Ostorhinchus rueppellii | reverse complement strand
CTCAAATGGAGCTGTTCCAAAGCACAAATCCAGTTCAGAAGTTTAGTGTTTGAGCTGCCGACACATATTTGAATATTATAATAAAACTGGAACAGTGGAATTTTTATTGATTATTGAACACATTTCAAGTGGAAGGAGCATGAATTTTACAAAAAAAGAAAAAAATGCTATGATTAAGAACCACCCTAGTCCTAATTTTATACAGTTCATGACCCTGGACATTTATTAGACACAGAAAAACTAGATCCAAAAACAGAATCTAGAAGGAACAGGATGAAGTGTGCTTCCATCTGCTCTACTCCCACTTTATATATTAATTAAAGTAGATATGCTGCTAAAACTCACTGCCAACAGACACACACACACACACACACCTTTGAACTCATCAGGAGCATCACTATAGTCCATTTCAGACTGGGAGTTCTTGGCGACGATTTCTTCCACCTTCTCAGACAGCAGCTTGAATTTTTCAATGGCTATGGAGGATTTTATACCAGCTTTCCTCATCTTAGAGATCACTTCTTCAAAAAGCTCTCTGCTGTAGGACCGCTAAACACAAACAAAAAACACTGATCAGAGAAGTCACATGTGAGGGGCATCGTACAGATATAATCTAAGTTCCTTAAGTCACTGTTATAAAACATTACTTCTGCACAGATTATGTGGTTTAAAACTAACAGTAATGAGTCTATGTTTTTTCATTATGTGATTTATAATGTTTAAAATCCAATTTTCATTGTACACATAATTGAGGATACTTCCATCGTGATAATTCTAAGGCTGTGATGGTTTTACGCTCCAGACAGTAAAGCACAAGGGTCAAATAATTTCATTTCAGGGGCCAAATACAGCCCAATATAACCTCAAATGGGGTGTACCAGTAAATTAATAACATAACACTGATGTTTTCTCTGTTTAGAGTGAAAAAGGTAAAATTAAATTATGAAAGTGATTACATCTACAATCTATGCTTTAAAAGAATGTGAATAACTTTAATAACCATGAACCTGAAATTTCTTCAGAAAAATAAGCCCTATTTTTACAATATTGTGTCCGTTTATCATTTACATGTTCATTACAACTTAGGGATCACAGTGTAATTACAAAGACATTAAATATTTTGTAACAGGCATTAAAACTGCACTGAAATATCAGATTGTTCATATTTCTACAGTTTATTCTTATTTTTTGGGAAAGGATAGTTTATAAATTTAAACAAGTTCAAATAACTTTACTTTTTTGTAACTTTTTAAAACAAAGAGAAACAATTGGAGTTGTCATTATTAATAGATTATTCTATTATTTTACTGGTGTGACCAACTTGAGATCTAACTGGGCCACACGTGGCTCTTGAAGTAAAATGATTTTGACACCTTTGATAGTTAATATCTCCAGTGTAAGTTTTGCATTTTCCATTCATCCCAGGGGCCCGGATTGGACCTTTTGGAGGCTGATAGTGGGCCGTATGTTTGACACTCCGGCAATTAAGCTTTCTCAAGGCACACGTTTTTCACATGGCCATTTTCGTCAAATAGCCTCAGTGTTGTATACTGCTACACATTTTTTCACATTACGTAAATATTCTTAATTTTTGAGTGAAACTATCAATGTAAACTGTATCTGGAACGCTGCCAACCTGGTCATCTGCAATAGCTTTAGCAAAGCGTGCACAATCTAACTGTAGGTAGATGTCAGTCAGCTGGTCCAGGAGCTTCTTGGGCTCAAAGCCATACTTCTCTGGGTTCTCCACCTTTAGGTCACGACATTTGGGACCACAGAGCTGCTGGAGGTTAAAGTTAAGCATCGCAGCTAAACGAGGCCCGAGCTCCTATTAAAAAAAGAAACACAGTCACAATATGTTGGCCAGTTTAAAATGTTGTACAGAAGTATGTAATGATTTTTTTTTTTTTTTTAAAGCTGGAGTTGTGCCACTCACTGGTCTGAGGAAAGGCTTCTGAACTTGCTTGGTGAGTATGTGGAACATTTCAACTGTCTCTGTGGCCAGGGCCAGATAAGAGCGAGACACCCGCTCATCCTGAGTCAGCTGGGACTGGCGGCTCTGCTGCTGCTCCTGGAAAATGTTCACATAAATATAAAACATCTGCAAGTTACTAGTGTGTCACAAAAAAACAAGTGCATGGTAATAAATATACTCCTAACCAATGATAACCATGTGACCACTGTTTGTTGATACTATCTTCAAGTATATCCATAGAGCATGAAAATCAATTGGATTGAGTGCTGACCCTCGGCAGCTGCTCCCACTGCTCCTTATTCTTCATCTCCTCTTGAACCTCATGGATACGCTTCAGAGATTCAAGGCTTTCATCTAACAAGAAGGTGGTGTCGTTAATAAGCATGTTGATGTAGCGCACGAACTGCTTGCCAGAGCTAGACAGAGTAAGCACAAAAAGAGAACGAGGAGGGGATGATTTAAGTCCGACACAATGAAAGTTACATCGACATACTTGTTTGATGTGAAGCGCAGGTTAAAAGCACACTCACTTGAACTCCTCCATGAAGGTTCCATGGTGGGCAATGTTCTGCCAAAGACTCTTAAAGATAGTACTGATATGGTACCGTATAGTGAACTTGTCATAGAACTCGCTGGTGGCTCCGGTGTGCTCAACATCTGGACACAAAAGACAGTGTAAATTTTAAAAAATTAAATATTAAGACTTTTGAAATAATAAACAAAATACCTGCAAGCACAAAACTGGAAATTCTGCCATTCACATATATAAATGAAAGCTAAAACATGAATAACAGCTTAAGAACAAGACATAAAGAAGTGAACCTGTGTAAAACTTCATGAGGGCAGGGACCAGCTGTTTGACAGACAGTGGATGGTTCTCCATCATTTCAGAGAATCGCTGAGTACGGGGCTGTACAGCAGGGTTAGTGACGAACAGCACCTCCACCAACTTGGCGATAAGGTAGGGGTTCCTGATGTAGTTCTGGCTGCAGATGAACACCACCAAGAAGGTGACAATATCCTGAACACACGGCTCATATAAAACCTGGGGAGAATACCTGGAAGAAAGAAAACAGATGTATAGCATTAAACATGTGTGCCGCACATGTATGCTTACAGCTATAGGACATTCTTTGTCAAAGCGTGGTTGATGTTGATGATGAATAAAATATGAAGTTTGATAGACTGAACCATGAACCTACTGCACAACAAAAAGCAGAAACTCAGCAACATCTTCAATGTAGAACTCAGGCAGAGCAGCAAAGCTTTTTGGAATCTCAGGGTTCAGCGGCAGGGTAATGCTGTGTAAAGAAAAAAAACAAAACAAAAAACACACATGGTACATAAACGTAAGCCACATGATGAAAAACAGCTAACTTAATCACATCTGTTCCTTTACATAAAATATCAAAACAAACAGTAAGCAATTTGACAGTGTCAGTCCCGCTCACTTAGGGTAGGCAGGGTCCACCATGCGGAGGATGAGCTGGATGACTGTGCTGTAGAACTGCAGACATCTGCGGAGCAGGTTCTCATCCAGAAGGCCCACGTCAGCACAAGCTTTGGCTCGCACGAGTTTCTGACAGGACAGTCACACATTATCACAATCACAAATCTGTAAATATGCTTTGCCACAGAACTCCAAAGGTAGAAAAACACATTGTGGGTGTTGGGGTTTTTTGTTTGTTTTTTTTTTTTTTTAACATGGGTGGCTTTTTATTGTTTAGTTGGCATCTAAAAATGCAGCAAAATGCAGTCTTAAGTCTCTATTTCTATCAACAGTAATAGCTGTCATTCCCGTATTCTGTATTAAAAGCCTGTATGTTGAATGTTTTAAATAGTACATAGTATAAGGGTGTCCTGAGCTATGTTTTTATTAACATTACATTCATGTCTCCTCATGCATATAAATGGTCTACATAATTAACAAAAATGTTTATTACTACTATGTATATTTATTACATGTGCGTAGTCTCTGTAAAACACCCATACAAAACGATACATTTGGCAGATGTTGAACTGACCTTGAGCTGGGTTTTACATCGCTTGAGCATCTCTCTGTGTCGACTTGCCAAAGGAGAATCTTTCCATTGGCTTTCACTGTTCTTCAGTTCCTCTACAGTCCTGACATGACAAACACAACAACATTAATACAGATGACTTATGCAGTATGATCAGCTGTTAGTGTGTGTGTGTACCTGTTTAGTTCCCGGATAGCTCGCAACCTGCGGATGTAGCGCCTGCAGCCAGGCAGGATAGACAAATGGTGGGTGTGTAGAGTCAAGAAGAAACACTCCGTGGGAAACTTGGGCTCTGAGAACTTGGAGGGGTCATCATCTGTCCATGTGCAGAGAAAACACTTTGAATGTGGTCTCCCAGGATGTAATGTGTACAGTTAAATACCCTATATAAGCTTAAGTTAGGGTGTCATTGTTCAGTTGTAACATGGCTTGAATCATCTGCAGCATGTGTAAATTGTGGATTATTTCAAGAAGGTGGAATATGGAGCCAGTAACAGTATGAGACAAACTGGGTCACCTCTGAAAAACAGTTAAAGATGATGACTAATGAATTCAAAAAGGGCCAAGTCCAAAAAGCATTTTTTTTTTAAAAAAAATCCCACGAATTAAGCACTGGTATTTTACTTCTATAAACTTACGCAGTTCTGTCAGCCAACTCTTGAGTTCCTCCATCGTGGCCTTCAGGCGCGTCTCCTCTGAGCTAACAGCAAGGCGACATCGTGGGTGGAAAATGTAGTAGGGGTCCACAGTCTCCAGCTTGATCTTCATGCTCAGCTGTTGCAGCACCCATAAGAAGTTGAGCATGAAGCCATCTGTCGACACCAGCTTGTCGTCAGTCTGTGGATAGGGAGGTGAATTAATTAGATACGCAGTGTAATATTCCAAACCTGTATATAAATCTGATTATAACTATAAATCTGCTTAAACAACCCCCAATGATATGAGTTACATGATGCTTTTATAATTTACTTGAAATCTTGATCACAGTTTACCGTACCAACAACCCAGAGTGTTAAAGTTATAAAACTTTAAATGCAAGTGATTTCATGTTAATCACCTCTTGGCCACAACTTCCACAGAACACTCACCTGCATCTGAGCTTTTTTCACATTGTAGTTGACAAGAGCTGCCATGTAGTTGAGAGCCAAGTCGCGCGTCTCTCCATTTAGTAGAATGTTGTGGAGAACTTTGAAGAGATCGCCCTGAGAAAGATTTATTTATTTTTTTTAAATTAGAGGCATTATTTCATATTCTTACACTCTATAGATTACATTTATTCTACTACAGCTATTTACATATGTGCTTCTTACATTCTATTTGTATTCTTAGGACAGTCATTGAACGATGGAATCCTAGGAGGACACTCACCCTTGCTGACTCCAAGTAATGCTGCAGAGACTGGCTGACAACTCGTGTGTTCTCCATGGTGATGGCTGGGCCAGAGAAATACTTGTCTCCGACTTTGGTCTAAGTAAAAGACAGAAGATTATTTGTATGTAAAGCACATTCCCCTTATTAACCCGCCTGAGCAATTTAATAATGTTAAAGTTCTGCTCTTATAGGAACAGACCTGGCAGAAAATATGGCTAAAACCAGTGGGGATTATTATTGAAACCGAAAGAGCTGTAGGATTTATCATCATCTACAACTCACATCATCTTCAGCAAAGACAGAAAGGCTGAAGAATGCTCCCAGGTAGGACAGTCTCTGGATCTCTCTGCCACAACCAGGGCTCAGTGGTTTAGGACACCATAGAGGCAGCGATGTCACCTGAAAAGAAAAACAAAAACACATATTTCACAGGAGGACAAACATGTCAATTTGCCTCATTAGCTCATGATCATTAAATGTTATTAACCTGGCAGTGTCAATGAGAGTGACAATCAAACTCCTGTGAAATTCCTTTGAAAGCCACTCAATGCCAATCATCAACCTGGTTGACTCCTACATTTGTCTGGTTTCCACATGCAGCTGAATGTGACCTCAAATAAATGTGCAATGAAATATAAACTAGCATGTGAGAGTTGGTTTCTTGCTCCTCTTGTGTTTAAAATGAAAGTTCATGAGTAACACAGTCAGTCAGACCACATTTCTCGGTGTTGGTATGAGGAAGAGTCAAAAGGTAGATCTGGTGATAAGTTACAGGTCTTAGGGGAATTTCTGACTGGAGAATAAATCATGTGGTGATTTATCTGACGCATGAACACAAACAGGCATAAAACATAACCATGGATACTAAATTTTATAATGCAACCTTGGCCATCCCTCTTTATACTCACCAAATTGCACACTGGATGAGTCTTCCCAAATTTTATCTCACATAATTCCGCTAATGCCTGCAAAACAAAATAATAAATCTTTACTCTCCACAAGACATCCTTTCCAGTAAACCAGATATTTAGGGGATTTTATTTAAATGTTTGCTGTTACTTGATAGTTACAACTGTGAGCAGGAAATACAGCAGGACAAAAAGTAGCCCAAAACGCAATGAAATTACTCTGCTGGAAGAGAAACAGCTTTTCTGTCTGTGACAGTGAGAGGATTAATAATTATGAGCTATGTTAATGAGCCAAGATAAGATTTAAATGTTATATTGATAAGAAACAGATTTTAACTAACTGCAGTCTCTGACAAGCAGCCCATAAAAAAACATTTTTATCTACTCAGATCTAGGATTTTCATGTTAGTTTATTAAAGAATTTAAATAATAATAAATATCTCCCATTCCTATCCCTGAAGAGAAGCAGTTAAAAAAAAAAAAAAAAAACACTGATTTTTCCCAGCATGTATGCACACTTAAACTAAATACACATCTGAGGGCATCAATCCAGTATGCAGACAGGTTTGTGTGACTGCTATGAACTCATTAAGTGTGACATCATTTATTTTTACATTAATTCTCATGTCAGCTTCATCAGAACAAGATGATGTTTCCATACCATGAGGGGGAATTTAAAGTTGTCACTGTCAAAGGAACATTCTTTCACTGCCAGGGCCAGACCATGGAGGATGGGAATGAAGATCTGAAGAGGATAAAGACAGTTAGTAAAAATATATGTATCAAATATATATCAAATGTTTATGGGATTTATAAATGATTCCATACAATTCTGTTACTGTTAAATCTTTTTAACCATTGACCCAAGACATAATATACAATTAATTTTTCACCAATAATATGTAATTATTACACCACTTCATTAGTGGGTTTCCTATTATTATTATTATTATTATTATAAATTGCAGATGTGCCACTGCAGATGTCATCAGCACTGGGATCTCCACCAGTCGGCACCAACAACCAACAAGGCAGGTCAGGCCTGGGGAGAAGCCAGAGCAGCACTGGACTCCAGCGGGGGGCTGTGAGCAAGAGTTCAGGACAGGCAGCTGAAGGCTGACCGAGGGAGACATCTCAAATTCCCTGAGAACATCGCAGTGACCAAACTCAGGTCCTGGTCTCAGAAACAACAAGGCAAGTGGTCCTGTTGGAGCTGACTATCCCTTGGGAAGACCAGATGGAGGAGGCCTTTGAGAGGAAGAGGGTCAAGTACGAGGAACTGGTAGCCGATTGCCGAAGCAGGGGATTGAGGACCCAATGCAACCACATTGAGGTCAGATGCAGAGGGTTTGTCGGCCAGTCTCTCATCAGGGTACTCAAGATGCTGGGCGTGAAGGGACTGCACAACAGGATAACTATCAGGAACATCACTAATGCAGCAGAAAAGGCGTCAAGACGGCTGTGGATCAAGTGGGGGGAGCCGTGGACTACACAGGCTACTTAGACTCTAGCCGGGACTTGATCACCTCAGCTGGGTCGCCTGGCCGAGCGTGTATTATGTTGTGAGACCCGAAACACACCAATGAAGCTAGGATGCATCGCTAATGACGCGTCTAAGTCGCACTACAGTGTGTATTAGAACAGAAAGAAAAAAAAAAAAGATTTCTCTACTCTTCAGAAGAGGAAAGATTCAAATAGCCATATGATGCTTTGCTTTGGACATACATCCATTTGAGTACGAGTTGAATATATTATTATACTGATAGTTTTAAGATAGGGGTCATTTGTAACATTAATGCTTCTAGGCTAGTCTGTCTATATTGAGTCTTTAGACCCCGTTACAAATTGTTAGTTTAGTCCACTTTCACTTGAAGGAGCTTGTGTAATGAGCTTGGCAAAAACAGTGGAATTTAACATATAATATCTGAAAAAAACTTCAATTTGTCACAAGACCTTTCAACTACAGACAGAAACAGGCAGAGCATCTATTACACAGCTGAAAGTTACAGCTCTCATAAATGATGAGCTCAGTAAGACAATGAGAAACAGAGCTCTTGGAAAACGGCAACCCGAGGAGATGCTTGTAACTTCAGAAATCTTAACAGTTAGCTTGATTGTACCAAAGCACATTTTGTACAGTCATCACAATGTATGTTTTATTTGTTAAGAGTACATTTTCTTGAAGGGGGGGTATTTAACCCCCACTAACCCCCAATGACTCACCATCCAGCGCCTAAAGCAACCAAGAACTTAGAGCAACTCTAGCTTCACGTTAGAATTCATGGACTAAATTCATAAGCTGATCCTGTGTCAGTATATGCATGATTATCCACCTCTGTTTGTTGTGTATTGGATTGATTCAAAGTGTGCGTGTTCACCTGTCTGAATACTTCTTCCTCCTGGTGAGTAATGCGCACCAGCTCCTGAATAAAGCCAAATGGAAGGTTCCGACACAGCATATATGGTACCAAGAGAGACTGCTGAAGAGGGCTCCTGCATGTAGTAAATAGATAGGAGAGCAGTGTGCAAAAATAAATTAAAAAAACATGATGGAGGAAAGGTGAAATAGTAGTTGCCATGGAGACTTACACAGAAAGGAAAGGGCTCAGTTCATATGTATGTACAGTGACAACTACACTTAGTGTCCATATCTGGATAGACGTATGTGTGTGTTTTGGGTTTTTCTTTTTTTTCTTTACCGTGGCTGGGTCAGGGCACCTTGCAGGACCAGGGCAACATGGGAAATACACTGAGAGCGAATGTTGCTGAGTAGCTGGCTGATATTTGGTTGGCTACACATCTGAAGCACGAAAAAGAGGAAAGGAGAAAGAGTGAGGTGTGATAAAAATGTGTGCTGTCAATTTCACAGAAATGCTCCAGTGATTCAGTTTACACACAATGTTCCCCATTCACATCAGAACAACGTGTCTCTAAAGGACAGACTGTTCTTTAGCCCTCAGGACATTTTAGAGTAAATTTAGACTGGTAAACTGAAAGATATATCACACCTATCACAAGAACCATCCTGGAACTTTAAATTATATCAAAAACCGTTAACCAACATTAAGTCATCTGAATAAGATGGCAGGTAAAAGATCTTTTACAGAGTCCTGTACCTTGGGAGCTTTCCTCTCCTCCATACCAACACTGTCAAAACGCTCAATGAGGTAGTTCAGCATCTCCGTCTCTTTGCACGTTTCAATGGTGAAGCGGTCACTGGTTGAATCGCAGGACATCCCCCCTCCACATGCACCGAGACTGTAAACATATAGATGGGAGAAGGAAACATGTAAAGATGGATGGATGCTCATTAAAATATCCGAACACATCAACATCATCATCATGTGCACATATAAATAGACAACAGATGCATCAAACAGTCACAATAATCAGTTAACACAAAACTTTCTTTAAAGGATCCTGAAACAAAAACAGTATTAGGAATTAGTGACAGCATTGCAGTATCTAAGCACCAGTCTCTTGAAAAACATACACTGTACATAAAATCTTATTTTTCAACGACACTTTGCAGCAGGTATTAGGTTTCTCTGTACCAGTCACACGTTGAAACCGTTTTATTTGCCGTTAGCGTTCAGCAAAATCTGCATTGAGCACAACAAACCAAGGTATCAACATTAGCTTTGTTATTTCCCATTAAACACAGGCAATGCAAGAAATATCACCTCTGCCCTGGGTTACAGTTAAGACTTCAAAGTAACAAATAAAATGAACACAACATGCAAATAGTGAATACACTGTGCAGTTATCCTGAAGGTAAATATTCTGTATATACTACATATCCAGTCAGTCATCTTCATCAAAACATGAATCTCGGAATGTTTCTTATACAGGTTTGGGTAGCAGACGTGCAGGAAGTTTCATTTTCACTGTTGGATCTAATTTACTATATAATAAATGTATTCCACTGAGGCTAGTAATAATTTACCTCTGTCATTACCATCCCTGCTTTGGATGAATTATGGAGTCATGAATTAACACCAGATTATATCCTTGAAGTTGTAATTATTGGACTAAAAGTCAGATGATCAAAGCATTTAAAAATGGCTCCGTTGTTTTATCTTTCACCATCTCTGACTCAAGTGTGTGTGCTGTTAGTGACAAGCCTCTCCTATCACTGAGCCAAGCAGGGCACACACAAAAACACACCGTGCAGCGGTGTACCTGGACCCAAACTGAACCCGTGCAAAATCCTCCTCCTCCTCAGACTCTTCATCACTGCTGTCCTGAGACATGTCAGAAAGGGCAAAGAACAGGAACGACAAGGGGCTAACATGACGCCGAAAAGACAGAAAGAGTGAAGGAGCAGAAAGATAGAAAAGACAAAAAGAGGTGCCAGCATGAGAAGATAGAAGGACGGGTGGAAAACATGAAGACAAATGTGGGATGGCAACAAGTCACAAAAGAAATAGAAAAAGGAAGAGAGACTATGGCGAGGATGCTGGAAGGTTGCATGCTGGCTTGAAAACAATTTTTAGTGCCGTTTCCAAATGGTCACAGATGTTATTTCGTCTGGAGCTTTACCACACATTCAGAACACTTTCAAAGCAAGTGACACTACCACTCATACAGTCAGTCTTCAGTAAACTGATGCCAAGAGGATTAAACTGCATATTAGTTGCTTGAAAATATAACAGTGATGTTGAGAAGACCAAAATGTTAGTTATTTACAAAATTTTTATTTTTTTTTCTTAAATGGCATATATGAAACAAGAGTCACTCTTTTTTCAATGCAACATCATATAACTTAAAATCAATTTCAACAGAACCAGTACAACCTGTGGACCTCCAAAATCAGCCCCTAACCTCTGTTTCATGCAGCTCATTCCCCTGAGGTAATCAGTTGATCTGTGTAAATTGACATCTATAATTTGTCATTTTCAATATTTTTTCTTTCCTCCACCTATTTGCTCAACATATTTCCTGGTTAAAAAGGATTAAGGTTGAGATGGTGATTTTATATTAAAGTTTTAAATGTATTTCAGGTGCAAGTTCTGGAGGCTCATGTAGCAATAAAGCATGGAGACCCATTCATTTTTCCGTCTTAAATGATGACAGATGACATGATTGGCAAAATGCATGAATGAACATGTTTCTATTTTTCATTAGTCTCAACAGTTTTCTGTAAGCGGTGGCCTAGTGGTTTTGTGTTAACCAAAAATATCTCACTTGACATTATGTGTGAATGTATCTGAAACACACATATAGGAGGTTGATTTCTCACCACAGGTCCTAAGGTTATACTAGTTCCATGTGAATAAGGCTCATAAGACAAACTTTTGGTCTAAATCTTACTTTGTTGCTCTCATTACTGTATAAACCCGTGAGTGAAAACTGAAAGGAGTAAATGTATCTTTGTGAATCAGATAATTTACTCAACAAAAAGGGTTTGCCCCTCAGGAGCCTTGCAACTTTCTGTTGACTTGCACACAAAGTTGATGGACAATGTGAGGTTAAGGTTTTAATGCGGTTGTTTTGCATGAACCCTACACACAGTCATGCAGATGGCAGATCAGATACCTAGATGGTGGGATCCTGGCAGCAAAGGCAGCTTGTCTGGCATTCGATCTGGGAGATCTAGGAGGGGGTGTCGAGGGAGGGTGGCTGCGAGCCCTAGGTGAGCTCAAGGACAGCGCCTGAGGACTGGGAGGGGGAAGAGGAACCGGGGTGTTGGGGGGGACGGTGGGTCCTGTGGGGCTAGGGAATGGTCCAAAGAAACTAAATCCTCTGTGACCTGGGCTGGTTGGAGAAGGAGCTGCCCAGGGAGATGCAACAGAGTAAGGACGATAGCGTTGATTGGAGATGGGCATGGGGGCAGATGGAGGGTTGACAGTGTGTCTGGAAGTAGTGGTAGCAGGTGGACTGGGAGGGACAATGAATTGTGGGGTTGACGGTGTAGATGGTAAAGAGGGTGTAGAGGGGGAGGGGAGAGATGTGGAGGTCGTCTTGGCTGCATCCAAAGCCATTGGGTGAGGACTACCACACCCATACAGACTGTGAACAACAGCGATGAGATGGTGATTGGCAAATATCACCTATAAACAAAGCCTTTGTAAAACACAGTATATCCAATCACATGATACCAGTAAAATGATAAAGAAGCACTCTTTTGTAGATGGTACAACAGGCAACTCTCATTCCAGGCCGTTGATATGTCTCTAGAGTTTGATCATTCAACATCATTCTGCTTTTAGGTACTTGCCTGGACAGAGAGCTGGCTCCAAAAGATCCTGCACTGGGGCCCATGGGGCTTCCACCTTGGCTGGAGGGCTGCACCAGTGTCAGGCGGTGGTCAGGGGATTTGGCTGCTGCAATTGGCTGAGAGGTGGCCGTCAAGCTTGCAAAGGGGTTGTGGACACGTGACTGCGTGGACATCATTAATACCTCCATCAAGATCTGGCCGATCAGGTCTTTAAAGTCAGAGTAGACTACAGGAAGAAGAAATGAGAAATTCTACTTATTACAGGTGCAATCAACAGAGAATCTGGCCATCAGAGTAAAATGTCAATGAGGTTGTAGTGCGGATACAAATGAACACACCATCTTTAGGGTTCTGGTGGAATTCTGCTGCCAGTGATGGGAGAAAGATGACATCTCTGTCCTGCTCTTTCCACGATACGCGGAGGATCTTACACATGAGCTGCAGAGCCTGTTCCTCGGATACATCTGAGTTTGCAGAGGTTTCCTAAGAGGCAAAAGGCAACCACAAACATTCAATGCAAGATCTCCCAAGTTGTCTGTAAGTTTCAAAAAGTTAAATTTTAGACTCTTTTAAAAGCATTATGAATTTACTCTAATTCCTTTTTTCTCAAACATACTCGCAAATGAGAGAGAGAATATGAAGCAAATTAATTTAATTTACTGAGTGATGTCTGTGGTTGCTGAAAGCTCTTTAGAGACAACTACTGCTTCTGACTTCCAATTTGTTTTCTTAAACAAAACACAGCAGGGTCAAATACATTATTTTAACATTCCTCAACAGAGCGCTAAAAAATTATTCGCAGGCCACATACTGTTAAAATTGTGCTTTCACATATTAGATCAAAGTAATGTCAACAGAAACACTTCATTTATCAATTGTAGAAGTAGCTATTTTACTACAGACTCCTAGATGGGTGTACATGCTGTAATAAATTCTAACTTAGCTGTATTGTTAGTAGTGTAGTGCCAGTAGTGGAGGCTGGTTCCATGTTGACCACATTTTATAGTTTTATTAAGGTGTGATCAATTTAACCTTGTCCCAAACACAAATTTAAAAGTGAGACTAAACTTAAATCAAAAAGTCACCTGACTTGATTTTAGACTTGTAATTATCATGTATCACCATGTGATCATCAACTAAAGAAATAAAACAGTTTTACATAGTCCATCAAGCAAAAGATATGCCGCCATAATGAAAAATACTGAAAATGAAAACAAACGTAAGACAAGCATTACTGGAAAGTCCCAAATTACTTTCAAGTAAACACCTGAGAACACTTACTTCATCTTCCTTTAATTCAAGACTAATCTCATCAGCATGACTAAAGCCAAGTACATCAAGTTTTTAAAGATAAAAAAAACATTCTGGTAAGTGGCATTTACTACTGTCATTTACCTTTTCAGTCAAGTTCCTCTTTTCCCTGCGATCACTGTCCTCCACCTCCATGTTCTCTATCCCTGAGTCCACATCCACCTGGGACATGCTGAAATAAAACAGTCACGGTGCTTAGTTAGTGTCTTTATCCTCATGCTGCTTGTACAGTAAAGCACTAATACACCACATTCTAAAGTTATTTCAAATAGTTAGTTCAGTGTAACAGTGTTTTTCATTTTTGAAATGATAATGTCATTAGAATTCCGAGTCAATATATTACAACAGGCTTGTACAATGTGTCAGGGTTAAGGGAAGTACCTCTTTTCACAGGAGGCAGTGTCAATATCCATGCTCTGCGATCGGGACAAACTCTGAGACTGAGTCTCAAGGCTGTTTGAGGGGGAACTGGACAGGGAGCTCACACCCTCGCTGCTCTGACTCCCATATGCCACCCCTGTAAAATACAGAACGCAGCAATGTATAAACAAAACATATCAACATCACATACACAAATAATGAGTTATTTACTCAAGTTTTACATAAATGTAGTTTCAGATTATATCTGGAATAATGGTTATAAAGTTCAATTTAAATGTTTAATATGTAACTTATGTAAAAACAGCTACTTGTGTTAATCTCTTTTTTATTTCCTATGTGGGGAAGGATAGCAATGACACAAGCTAAGCAATTTCTTCAGTGTCTAATGATTGTCTCTGAATGGATGTTCCATGTTGAGGACTCTGGTTGTTTTTTCCACTATAATTATTACATGCTCTCTCAAGTCCTTCAACGCCTCCCTTTTGCTCCTCCACAGACACATCACTGTACAATACTAGCTACTGTCATCTTAGAAGTGGAGTCAGCTAGCATCACCAAATGTTCTGCTTCTAGCTCAACACAGACTAATACATACTTCACAGGGAGATGAAGATGAGTGAATGTTGTACCTTTAGGACTTCTAATGTGCATGTCTTCCATTAGCTTTTCTTGTTTTTATAGAACTCCAGACTTATCAAAACCTGAGGCATCAGAGCCTCTTTACTTTGAAGAGATTAGACCAAAGAGAACAGACAGCCTTATCACTTAAGTCGCTTCTAAAATGTAATTATATTACTGCTAAATCACCTTAACATCGTGTCTGATCTTGTCTTTAACTTCATGCTGTTTAATCTTGGTGCATTCAAACATTTAATTTTTCATGAACCTCGTAAGTCATTAAAGTTTCTGTAGCTGTAATTACTACTGACACTCATCTATATCTAGTGAATACAGCTTTTTGAAAAATTATCACGAGGACTGATGATGAAGTTATCTTTACTGAATTTACACAGGCTTCATTATCTGATGAAAACACTAAGTGAATTGAGAGGTTTTTTTCTATTTTTCCTCAAACTATTGAGTATCACAAACACCACATGGATGAGACACTATGCGAAAACATAATAATTCAAAAGGTGTCATGATTATTGTTGGAACAACCAAATATTAAGTGCACTCAGTTTGCAAAGCCTCAAACTGCTGGTTTTAAGATGAGCATGGTGTGCCACCCTACTATTATAAGCTCTGATGCCCTGATTAGAGAACACAGGTAAAGAGAAAGCTGATTAACTCCCAAGATCTTAGTGTGGATGGAGAACTGCATTAACTTCCTCACACAGGTCATGCAGCAATCAAATATCATCACTAATGGACAGATCATTAACGCAAAAGAGATCTGTTATACACAGGCAGAATCAAGGGAAACAACACCAACAATAATAAAAACAATAAACTAATGATACATGTAATCAAGCTTGAATAACTAGTCGATAAAAGGTAGACACTACATAATTATGAAAAGCACTGATGTAAGCTGCAGTACATAGCTTTGTAAAAGAATAGTATCAAATTTATGCATACCAACCAACAAAGACAAGGAGATTGTTGTTACACCCACACATAGGTCACCACTGTATTTTCTAGAGCAGTACACAGGTGAAAGCATCAATGCTCACAAATAGAGCACAGCAAACACTCAAACGACACACTGGTGATCACAGCAGGCTGCTGATGTTTGTGTTGATTGGTTCATACTGTTCAAATATCAAGGTCACAACTATAAAGGTCTCTGTCATTAGCACGCTTCAGAAGCCCCAGTTATTTACATAAGCCATACAGACAATAACAACATCTTATTGAGTCTTGTTTTTCTGCAAAACACTAAAAATCTATTATATGCATGGTAGTAAGTGTATATATTCGTGGTTCTTACCAGAGGTGCCCATGGGGGATGTAGCAGGGGTACCACTGTGGACATTGAGCCCCAATGATTGAGAGGCAGCTGGTGGCAGGGGCTGGGTTGGGGCACCTGAGGGTCCAGGGAGGGGTCCAGGTGGAGTCTCTCTCTGTGGGGATGTCAGGGGGGTACTGAGAGGGGTGCTGGGCTGTGATGTCTGTCCTCCAGCCAATCGTGCCAGTCTCCGTCTGCGAATCTAGGATGAATGTTCATGTAGGATTTAATAAGTCGATAAAAATAAACTGGAAACGTACTGTGCGATGTTAGAGCTAAAAGCACGACTAAATGTTCATTGGCCATTCAATAATTATACATATTTCAGAATATGACTGATTCAATAAGTCGAATTATGACGGATATAAACGTACTACGCTAAAGACATTCTACCTTTGGTAATGTCCCATCAACTGCACACTTGTGTGCGAGTTGATAAGTTACATTTGGGTACACGAGGACGATGAAATTATTTGTTATAATTGTAATGTGTAATTCAAAGGGGACAGCCCCAGTGGTCACATACTCGGGCCCAGAGTTGGTTGCACAATGGTGGTGGCCCGGTTTGTTTTTTATGCTGAGTCGCCTTGCAGGCTAATTTTTGGCTGTTAGCAAAACAACGTTAGCAAATATCACCTAGCCTCGCGTAAAAAATACATGCCAGTCAAATCAACAGGCAAAACCTATCGGGTTAAACGTAACGTTTATGATGCATCTGCCAAGTTATCACAGTTTCACATATGCACACTTCTGCTTGTAAAGGAAATAACTAATTTCAGTTTGACACAGCTTCAAGCAAGCGTTAGCTAACTACATAGCATTGTACTCCGGCGAAATTATATTAACCGTGATGGAAAGAAATGACAAAACCCCACTTGTATTTTTGTCAGTGTATTAGATTATGTCAACGGTTTCCCTTGAATATATATTTCATAGAACACATTGGTTAAGACGTAGTCACATATTTTCACGTTCACCTAAACGTAGGATTGTTTCAATTGCTGCATTTGTTCATTTAGACTGTGCTAGCCACGTAGCTAGCTTAAGTAGCAAGCCAGCTAGCTAGCCAGGAGTAAGATTATGTTTGTAGACACGAAGTTGGAAAAAGAGAAAAGGTATGAAAACGCATGTCTAAATAGAAACATCGACAACCAAGAACTACTTAAATTTACAGCGTTCAAACTGAGTGTTTTTACCATTGTCATCTTACCTCATCTGCGCTCAACTCCTCCATCGCAGCTAAGTTAGCTAGCTATTTCACTTTCAACTGCCTAATGTATGCCAGCCAGAGCCAGCTAGCTAGCTTTTCTCAGAACTAAATATGCATAGTCTAACTCGTTCAACTAATATATGTCAGCTATGATTGTCTTTGAGATAAAAACTAGGACGTCAATATGTGGAGATTGGTAAGGTACAGGTCCACCAAATAGTCTGTCGTTTGCTAGTTTCTTCTACCAAGAATGAAACAAAAAGAAAAGTAGCTAGCTATTTTACGTCAAAATACAACAGCGGCCATTTTGGATCTACATATAGTCACGTGACTTTGGAGTCTACCAGAGGTCCCTGGTTTTGAGGAGCTTCCAATGTGACAGAAAAACGGAACATTTAAATTGTTTATGGTTTTGCAAATAATTTTTCGACCGACCTGTGACTTTGTATAAATATTTAACATAACAGCTTTTCAAATTATGTTTGGTTAACGTTTTTGGAATATTAATTATTTGCAAATGTTAAATTTATGTATCACTTAGTATTGAGGAATTGTAGTTCTGTGGTTCTTAATTTTTTTAACACAGGTTTAAACACACATTTGTATTTATTTAGGCTTATCAACATTATGTCACTGTGGTCTAATGATTCATATTTTTGCTTATGTCTTATTATTATTATTATTATTAGTAGTAGTAGTAGTCGTAGTAGTAGTAGTAGTAGTAGTAATAGTAGTAGTAGTAGTAGTAGTTGTGGTACTAGTAGTAGTAGTATATCCAAAGCTGTACGTGTATATGTTGTTTGCCACAATAAATTCTGCCAACTTTCATACTAATGAATCCTGAATTAGTGAGCTCTGTTATATAGGCTATTTCACTAAATGTGCATGGTTAGTTGCCAAGAACTAATGCACTCAAAAACACATTTATATACCAAGCCATCTCACAGCGGAATTTGTTACCTCCAGAAGTGATAGATAGATAGATAGATAGATAGATAGATAGATAGATAGATAGATAGATAGATAGATAGATAGATAGATAG
>JAQQZY010000027.1:34740405-34758287 GCA_030068375.1 Ostorhinchus rueppellii | reverse complement strand
TGTGTGTGTGTGTGTGTGTGTGTGTGTGTGTGTGTGTGTGTGTGTGTGTGTGTGTGTGTGTGTGTGTGCGTGCATGTTTGTAGGCTGTGTTTATAGATGATCATAATCTTATGTTGGATGTGAAGTGATTAACCCCTTAACGCCTGAATCCATTTCCAATTGTGGGAAAAAAAATGTTTACTTGCGTTTTTTTCTTTCAAGGACATAGTATTTTGGTTGCATTTTGCATTTTGGAGCGGGGGGGCGGGGGGTGTTCAGTACTAACAGTCTGAGGACTGGATCAGTGTTGTTCTTCCTGCTCCCTTTCAGGTACAACAATTGTTCTTTTTTCTATTATTCTATTTTTGTCTGTTTGTTTGTTTGTGTATTTTGTTTCATTATTATTATTATTACTACTATTTTTTCCCTATGTTTTGCATTATGCTGGTGTCTGAAATAAACTAAATTATAAATAAAACAAATAGAAATAGACACATGTTAAGGAATTTCAGGTTGTTCATTGTTCTTTTTTTTGTGAAAGGACAGTTTGTAAATCTAAACATGTTCCTAATGTAATTTTACTTTTTGACACAAAAACAAAGGGAAACATTTGGAGTTGTCATTATTATTTATAGGTTATTATATTATTATTATTTTCCTGGTCTGATCCAGCTGGGCAGAATTTAGCTGCTGAACTAAAATGAGTTGGACAGCCCTGGTTTATTCAGCCACAGTCCTCCTCAGCTCGATGAAGCACCGGCGTACCTCTGGAGCGGTGCGAGGATGACACCAGCGTTCTTCTGCTCGCTCTCAGCGCTGTAGAGCTCGTGGTCTTGAATGTAATGAACCACGGCGTCTGGCAGCAGGTACCTGACGCTCAGACCTCGACGAAGAGCGCGACGCACATGTGTAGCTGAGATGTCGTTGGTCACCCACTCGTGCACCACGTGGATGTTCTTGCGGTGCTTCCACAGCGCGTCTGATTGGTGGATGAACTTCTGGGGTTCGTTGCCGCAGCGGGTGACGCAAACTAAACCGAATCGACCCACGATCTCTGCGATGTCCTCCTGCTTCCACAGATTGGGGACACCAAACGACTCCAGAACATCAGCACCACACAAGAGCATCAGCTGAGGAGTGTCTACGCACAGAAAACAAAAACAAGGCATGAATATAGTGAAGTCCAGTCCAGAGCTTCTGCAACACTTGGTTCTCACTCATAAAATCACACCTGGGAAATTTTGAAGCGATCAAAGTCACTAAATATTTCATGTCAAGCACATGAGATACTAGAATTATTTCCATTTGACACTTTATAGATCTGCACTACATTTCCTCCACTTTTTTCTATTTTTTGATTAAAATTTAACAGAATGGAAAATAGAACACAGTTAAAAATTCAACGCATTGTTAAAGGTTCAATCTGTTGTTTTGATTCTTTTTGCATCTATCATCGTATCATCACAGCCGTCTCATATCTTAGAGGATTTAGTTAATAATGTGTTCCCGTATCCATCAAATTGAGATTTTTACTACTACTACTAAAACTTCTTTTTGTTTTTTTTTTTGAAGTGTTGTCTTCATTTTTATACCTGCATAACATCTGAATGACTTGGTTGTAACAGCAATAGCAAAATATGTAAAAAGTAAGTATGGAGCTACTTAAAAAGGGCTCCATGTTGCCCACCTGTGTCCTAACCCTTTGGGATGTGGCTGATGTTCAATACCATAATTTTGCTGGTAATACTTGTGTAATTTTAAGTAGTTTTCATGCAGCACATTCACTTATAATAGTCTTTTTATGTTACTGTATTGGTGCTGTCACTGTTAATGGAGACTCTTCAGACTCTTGTAATGTTCTGTACGGCTGTAAAACATCAATAACATCTTGGAAACCTCATATCAGAGAGTCACTGCGCATGAATACATGACACCGTTTGATCTGAACTGTCAGATTCTTGTCTCTGCTGGGAATAATGTTCTTTAAATTGGCCATGATGTTCTGTCTGTCACTGAAACATGCTGCTTTTAGACCCCTACAGGGGCATCTTTGGATATCTGTGCACTTGACTGAAGGTGTTGTGATTATCTGTCACACCCCACATAACACCACACCCTCAGAAAACCTGTGTGTCATTTCATTTCCTGTCAGAGACTCAGCTGAATACATTCAAATGAAAATATGATCAGGATCCGACCGGTGTTTCTGCTTGTTAAAGAGCGGGGATGTGAACGGCATTTTAATTAATCTTGTTGCACATGGCACACCTCTGCTTCTCTGATGAGATGAACCCTGGTGACAGTTTTCCTCAATGCGTCTCTTTTTGGGAAACTTGACCGTGTCCACGTCATCGTTCTTCTGTTCCACTGTAGCCAGATTCTGGTAGTGATGTCTAAATGAGAAAGCAATGAAACGGGAGAATTTGATTATTTTCATTTTAAAAATATGGAAAACATGATGATTGTTGAAGTAAATATAGTTTTTCATAAATAAACTCTGTGCGCCACATTATCTGCTGGTTTTTGTGTTTGATATTGTGGGATTTCAGAAAACAAACAATACAACTGCTCTTTAAACTTAAAGGTAAAAACTAAGGTTTTGATGATGTTTTGAGTTTTTTTGCAGTGAAATCATTGTAAAAGTTTTTCTTGAAGCGAGTACAGCTCCAGGTTTGACTAAACTTTATGTACAAAGGCCCTTTCATTTCTGTGCACAGACTTGTAAATCAATTCAACTGCACTTTTTAATGTTCTTTAATGACCAGAGTAAAATGATTTAATTAAAATTCAGTTTAATTTTGATTTATTCTCATTTTAATGAATTGTAATTAAAATTCATTAAAGTTTTAAAATGAATCTGATGTTTACTGAAACAATTCCAACGATGTTTCTCCATCTGAATCAATGTATTTGTGGTTCGAGGTATATGGTCTGTAAGTTATTCCTTTTGTTTTCATTGTACCCTGGCATTAATCTTTCTGAATTCAGGGTTTTCCTTGGGTTTTCAGATGGCTTTGGTGCTGCTTTGATTCCAATATTTTTTTCTCAAGGCCATGTATACATGTATCTGGGTATTTATACAACAGATATTTCTCCACCTCTGTTTTAATAATAGCATCGTACACATTAGACTGTTTTCATTTACATAAACCTGGATAAATATGCCCAGGAGCAATACAAGCACAAAACTGGAGTTTTCCAAAATCTGAAAAGTAAAGATGAGATGAGAAAACGTCTACATTTCCAGATAACTGGTTATGTGTAAACATGACACAGATTTTAGGTGCATTTCTGAGGGTCTTACTGCATTTACCACAAGAAAATATGACATTTTTCTCATAACTTTGGATCATTATCAACATACACTCATACAAACATCAAAGAGCATATTAAAAAAACTGATTTAAAATTTTGACTTATGTGGCTCGAATGATTGAACTAAGTTGTGTAATAACAGGGAAAACCCTGTGAATTGAAACTTTAACTGATAAGTGAGTCATTGATGATAATCATGTCCAACAGGTACAGGTCAAAACAAGCGGGATGGTGTTTAGTTGAATGCCCAAAAAGGTGTAGGCTTCCAAATATATAGATGCAATTCCCAGCAGCAGGTCATTTTGAAAGTTAACTTTTACTTCATAGTTTCTGTTTTCAGTGAGTGAGTGAGTACTGGTTCAGAAAAATGTATAAGCGGAGGGTTACATGTAAAGGTCTGCCTGTTACTCTACAAGAACTGTAAGCCAAACATCTTTAGAATGTACATTATGCTTCCTGTCCTGTTTGTTCTGAATGTCAACTACTCACTGTTAAACAAAACAGGGTCTCCTTTAACTGCTACTGGGAACCTTGCAAATCACTTACTTAACAACCATCACTAAGTTGTGTAATTACAGTGAGTGACTTGAACAGGTGTCTGAGTTGTAAACAAAGACAAAAAAATTAACTGAAGCATTTGGTCTTACACATTATAATAACACTGACATAATTCCTTACACACACTTCCTTAAACATGCTGTCATCCTAGTCCCCTTCACTTCCTGAATTTGAGCTTTTTCAAACAATAGGTCTTTATTCTTAAAGTACAAAAAGAACAACTGTAAAAAACTCACACAAAAATTACACTGAAAAGAAATACTGAAAAATATTGACAATGTACAAAACTACAAAGAAAAACTAACACGTACTAAAGGCCAACTCTGTACCACTGATTGAATAAAGATATACAACATCTATCTATCTATCTATCTATCTATCTATCTATCTATCTATCTATCTATCTATCTATCTATAGTGAGTAAAATTCATATTCTAATTACTGTGATGTAAACTAAGCAGTTTTTATTGTGGGAAATAAAAAACATACGATGAGACTACGTTGCACATGTTCATGCTTTGCCACTCTAAAGTCACAAAGCTCTCAACTCACCGAACTACTTTAGCCGTCTCCACCCATTCAGGCTGCAGACTCTCCCAGGCGTCCACAGTGATCCAGTCGGAGCTCTCTGAGGCCAAGCGCGCCATCTCCACACGGTGGCAGGCTTCAATCAAACCCTTCTTCTTATAACCATCACCCACTGGAGAGATGATGCCTTTCACCACCCGGTAGTTACCTATAAATACGGTGAAAGTGGCAACACATGCAGTTAAATTATGTGGAGAAAAAAAAACTGAGGTAGTGGTGACTTTCTCTTCCAGACAGTCATTATATTCAACAGCATGTGCAATATCTGTTTACCGTTTACAGTCTCTCCCATTATCATTTTCACACTATTTATCTCTGTTGATCTATCTTCTCATTAAAACTGCACTATTTCTCATGTTATTTGCACTATTTAAATTCTATTTTTACAAATATTCTATATATAATAAAAAAAAAATCTAAATGACTTAACTCTACTATGCCTTTTTGCTGGTATTTGTTGATTGTCTTTTAATTTTTGGTACTGAACCTGACAGCTCTACCTCAGTTTCATTGTACTTGGTTCAATGACAAAGATATTCAGATTCTGAGCAGAGAGGTCAGTCAGTTCAACCTTCAGTATAGATGCTCATTCACTGAGTCACAGTGGAGGTGGTTGTATGGTATAAATACACAAGTAAGTATAAGCACAGTTTTGGATCACGTGACAAACTAAAATTGGGCATAAAACCTGCTGAAATCTGTAAAAAGGAAAACATCACAAACTCCAGCGCCTTTGAAGGAAACGCTTGTTGTAAATAACATCATATTAACCACACGCTATTTCAAACTCAGTGCTGTGTTAAACTCAGATGTTGTGTGCAAGGGACCGCTACTCTTATAATCCTAGAAATGTAATTCAGTTCTTCAGAAAAAGTTTGAGAAGCCCAGATCTGGTCTACTCTGTATTTACACTATGTTTAAGTCTGTGTTATTATGCAAAACTTTGATATTACTTTGCCGCAAACTGCAAAATGTAGCACTTTAACACTTTACTAGTACCCAAAATAATATTTAGAGTGTAAAACCCACACATCACAGTAACTTGCCATTGAGTGTCTTCCTCAAAGACACTTCAACATGTGACCAGACTCTGGGAATTCAACTGCCAACCTTCCAAACTGCATCACAATTACAACGATGACCTTTGGTTTTAATGGTGTAAATGTTTAAGTATGATCTGATCATTATAGAAACTGTATTTGGCACAGTCTAACGCAATTAATATCAACAATCTGCATGTCATTTACTTAATTTAGGACAAATGAATAAAAACACATAACCCTCTGGTGAAGATAACCAGTGTCTTCCAGGGAAAGCATCGTTTTAAGACAAAGAGCCAATGTGACTTTTCTAAGCGTTCATATATAATTTTTTCTCTATTAAATCATTTCTTATGTGATTTATCACTATATGATGGTGATCCTCTCCATTTTGCATTTGTCAGTGAAAATCAGGTATTTTCCTATATTTACGTTATTGATCATGGACTTTAAACATCATGCTGAGATTACATTTGACGGTTATCATACCAAAAAAAAAAAAAAAAAAGTGAGGAAAAAGTGACTTTATCAGTAAAATCTCCCGTTAACTGAACATAACCCTACTGTGTCCATCCACTGTCATTGATCCAACTCCATGTCCAAATGGGTCATATCTAATGACCATGAAAAGATGATAAACTGTATTTTACACCAATTATTGACATGGATTGATAGGAGTAGGGCTCTACAGTTATTAAACATTTTAGATCAGTAGATGCTTTTGGACACTGATGTATATTCAATGCTTTATGGGTTAAGTAGAGTTTGTATATATAAGTTGATACTGTGTCTGTGTATAGAGACTTGTATTTATCTTTATATTGTATTTATGATTTACTACAGAGACATCTACCAGCAAAGAATCCATTGTATGTGACTATATACTTTGTGAATACAAATGTTTGTGATGCTGCATCTGATTCTGCTTGTATTTTCTACCTGTGTCTTCCAAGTGGTCTCGTGCCAGCTCAAACATCCTCAGGTGCATGTTGGTGATGGGGTTGAAAGACCCACAGGCCAGCAGGACCACTCTGGTTACACTGTGCCCCTCCATGCCTCATACTGGAGCTGGGTTTACCACATGAAAGGAGGACAAAAACACAGACTGGAGTTAGTAAGCAGGTGTTTGTGTTAGCACGTATCACATGTCAGTGGTGCAGCGGAGTCTTTGACCTTTGAGGGAATGGCCTTTACATGCTCTGCCACTACTGATAAAGCCATATAGTCGAATTGTCTTTAACATTAGCATCACATTTGTCTGGATCGCATTTGCCATATGTTGTCAACAGCGGCTAAACACAAGCTTCATCTGTAACCTAGCAAGGCGACATATGCACAACAAGGCGATACGACATAAACATGACGTCCTGACTAATAGTGTCATTTGTACGCCCTGTTTACAAATTACACATCTCTTTATTACCGGTGAAAACAGCCACAGCCAGGCACTGTCAGTCACGTACTTCCTGTTGAAGCAAAATACGTCATGGTGCTTTCAAGGTATATTGATAAAAATTATCCACATCTCAATAAAACGTTTTTTAAAGGCCATATATTGTGTTGTTGTATCCAAACCTATCATAACACAATGTTAGTTGTTACTTAGTATAAATTAAGCTCTATTTTTATGTGTTAAGCACTTTCAGCAGTTCGATAAGTAGTCATTTTAGAATATATGACGTTGAAAATTATTTAAGGCAAGGATTTGTGTTCTACATCTTTGAATTTATTCTCAAAACATGCTATGTAATATATATATATTTAAAATTTTTGAAAACACGTTGATCATGCGAACTTTTTTCTTTAATTGTTGCCTGTAATACGGTATGAACGTTACGAATGTTACGCGAATGCAACATAAGATCGACGATTCTTATTGGATCGAGTGAAGCTGCACCTGTTACTGATCCTGTGTGTGTCAAAATAAAACAAATTACTGTGGTAAAACCATATCTAGATACCAATAAAACGTGAAGTTTGTGTATAATTACTTTGTTTTAACCTTATTAATGTACACGACATTCTCAACTCTCCTGACCGCGCCCACTTCGGAGACCGGAAGTTGTCTTTCATCAGTGCAAATGTGTTACCGGTACAGTTGTATTGAAGAATTTAGTCATGTTTGCATTCTTATTCCTCGGGCTTTCTCATGATTCCCCCATAATATAAATATCTAACATAGTAAGTGTAAAAAAAGTTTCAAAATATCCAAGAAAATCAATCTTAATTGTCCCTTTTGGCTGATACACAATATTGACACGCTAATACAAAGCATTTCCGGTTCAAGGGTCAGTGCTATCTGCGGCTGCAACAATTTGACTCCCCAAACGTGCTAAGAAGTCGCAATTTTCGGACGTCTGTCCGTTTTAAAGTCACGTTTTATATATATTTTAATTATTCTGACTTCAAGAATATAAATGTAAGCGGGGTTTTATAAACAGGTAAGACATGTTCTTTTAGCTTAGCTGCTAACCTGCTACACAGCTAACAGAATAACTGCAGTCATGGGGCTCGACCTGAACTTCTAGCAAATACTTCCACGTAGTTTGTAGACCTCACAGGAATTTGTCTTTACATATGTAAATGTTTAACTGGGATATCTTAATCCAGCTGGATTCCAGTCCATACAGAGTGGAAGTTGAGTCCATTTGTTTATGACATACGTGGGTACAGCCCTATAAGCTTCACCTTTGTGTCCTGATTTGTTTTCGATTAGTGCAAAAGTTACACACATCGTTTTAAATAACTATGGCCTCTCGCGGGAAATCAGAGACTGGAAAATTAAGACAAAATATGGAGGAACAACTCGACAGATTGATGCAGCAGCTCCAGGATCTAGAAGAATGCAGGTTCAGTACTGAGAGATGTTCCCATTGATGTTCACTACATGCATACGTGTCGAAGTGCTATCTAGTCTGGAAAGTACCTCATGTAATACGTTTCTGCATGCATTTTGTTCTCTGTTTCAGAGAGGAATTAGATGAGGATGAGTATGAGGAGACCAAAAAGGAAACTTTGGAACAACTGAGTGAATTCAACGACTCTCTGAAGAAGATCATGACAGGAGACATGACACTTGTGGATGAACTGAGTGGAATGCAGCTGGTATGAGAGACTCTAAAGGGGTTGTTTGTTTGTAAAAGGCATTTTCTCTAGGTTTTAAAAATGGTTAGATGCTCTCCAGTCAGGGTTTATTTTTGTAATTAAAGTGTTTTTGTTTTTACTGTATTGGTGAAATAAAGCCTGTAACACTGACTGTTCTTATGGTGAAAAGTATATTCTTGACTGTTTTTGTTGATTATGGAACTGATCAAACTAGTTTGGTGTCCACTTCTTCACCAGGCAATCCAAGCTGCCATCAGTCAAGCATTCAAAACCCCAGAGGTGATCCGACTGTTTGCCAAGAAGCAGCCAGGACAGCTGAGAACCAGACTAGGAGAGGTTTGGACTGTAGCTTTTAAAAACAGAATACAAAGTTTGCTAAATTGCAGGGTTAATGTGATATTTGTCTAACTGAAGGCTTTGTTTTAGTGTTGTCTGGCTTGAAATTTTTCCAACTTGTAACATTCTTTACAGATGGATCGAGATGTCATGGTGGGGAAACTGTCACGGGATGTATACACACAGCAGAAAATGGAAATCCTCACAGCCTTGAGAAAACTCGGCGAGAAGGTGAGGATTACTCATTGCATGGGTGTGATGTTTTTCTGTGGGTTTATGGATGATTCAACAGCGTGTGCTCCTGAGTCCCCACCAGTTTATTTTAGTCATTTAGCCATCACTGACCTGACAGACCAGCTGCGATGCATGGACTGATTCTAGTTGAAGATGTATCATAAAAGTCTCTCCAACCACTCATATTCAGTGAGTTAATGTTGCAGAGGATGACAACATTCCCAGGTTTACTACAGAGCCTCTGAACACCCAAATAGGTCATATCCAATGACCATGAAAAGCTGAAAAACTGCATTTTACCTGAATTATTTAACTGTATTGATAGGATTATTGGTTGAAAAGTTATTAAACATTTTATATCTGTTGATGCTTTTGGTTGTCAGCAGCTATGTGGGTCTCTTAGGGTTAAAATGTTCATGGGCTCAGGAATGCTGATCTGTTTTCAGCTCTGGCGAAGCTTTTTCCAGGCAATAGAATGATTTAGTTCAAGAGATGCATTCTAATTTCAGTGCATGAAGAAAACACATGATCACAAATAAAACAAACACTGAAACTGTATCTGTAACAGAACTTCAGATCCTTTCTGAATGTTTTTCTTTTTTAAAATTTTGTAAATTTTTTTTGTTCTTTTTTTCCTTGGTTTTTTTTTCATATTCGACATAAAAAAGTAAATAAAGCTGTGGAGTAAAAAGTACAGTACAGTTCTGAGACTTAGAAGTATTAAGTAGCATAAAATGGACATACTCTATTTTACTCATTTACATACGATACTGTATTAAGGACACTTTATTTGTATGTGGTCATCTCAACAGCTCACTGCAGAAGACGAGTCCTTTTTGGTGGAAAATGCAACAGCTACTTTGAGCCAGTTTGAAAAAGTGACGGCCAACTTAGGTGAGAATGAACATGTCATTTCACTGATGGAATCAAATCATGGTCATAGCTTGGGTGAACTTACATTTACTTGGCTTTGTTTTATTCTTTCCAGGGTCCGAGGATAAAATTCTGGCCTTGGCTAGCTCCAGCGTGAAAACAAAGGCATAATTATGCACCAACATGTCCGTCCAAAGTCTGTGTTTGTTATTAAGAAAAGAACTGTGCCAATCGACCGTTGATTTTGTAAATAACGACTGCACTTTTCAGTGTTGCTGGAGACGCTAACACTTTTTATTAACAGTATTGTTTTATACCAGGTAACTTTTGTAAAGGTCTTTTATTCGTCCATTGTAGATTATTCTGTAGGTACTGGCATGTGATTGGTTAAATATGAACATGTACATGAATGTAGAGGATAGTCCAGGCACATCTCGGATTTTATTCTCTTGTGATTTGTGCTGTATCTTCTTGTGTCCATCATAAAACCAGAAAGATAACCGCTGGTGTTTTAAGGCTGTTTGGGTGACTGCATCAGATGTTCAGGATTAATTTTGATTTCAATTGATTTGTGTTGCAAATAGAACTGTGGAGAAAGTAACAGAAATGCAGATTATAAAAGCAGAAAAGTGGCAAAGTGGTTACACAAGGTCTCAAAATGACTCTACTTCCCTCGAACATAACGTCATCAAATGCAAGATAAGAGTAAGCCATAAATGACGATATTTAGCTGAAAAAATGTTAATTTTTCTGTAATCAAACTCAAGGGTAGTCTTTGATTGTAATAAAATACAATTTCACTGGAAAATACACAGTAAAAAATGAACCCTACACCTTGTAAAATGTCACACTGCTGGTGTTTCTGTTATTTTGTTCATTTGTGTGGATTATCAGTCATTTCCAGATCTTTTTATTTGCTTTAATTACACGTGAGCATCTGTATTGCTTTTAAAATAAATAATTTTTAGTCTTCAGGTTTGGGTAGTTGAAACTACATTTTTACCATCATTGTTTACAGGACAGGTGTCAAACATGCAGCCGCCAAAGGTTCCAGTTTGCCCCATGAGATGAATTTATGAAATACAAAAATTACACTTAAATTATTTACAAAAAAAAATTTCCTCAGGTTCCACATACAAATTAATAAAATATTATGACCAATAAATACTTGGAACTCCAAATTCTTCTGTCTAAACATTTTCATGTAATTTTTCTCTAAATTTACACAAACTGTCATTCCACAAAAATGTAAATATTCTGAACAAATATACACAACCTGAAATGTCTTAAGAGAAGTGTAACTGGACCAATATTCTGCCTGTTGTTAAATGTTTTATGTATTTGTAGATTCACTGTGATCTGTTCATTCTGTTGTATATGTGTAAATGATAAACTGAAGCATAATATGGTTAAAATTGCACTTATTTTTCTTAAGAAATTTTAAGGTTTTTCATGTTACGTCATATTGTTTTAAAGGACAGTTTGTAGATGTAAACATTTTCATCATGTAAGGAAAGTGTGGACTTGGCATTATTTATATATAAAATTCATTTAGTGCTCCAGCCCATTTCAGAACAAATTTGGCTGAATTTGGCCCCTGAACCAAAATGAGTTTGACACCCCTGGTTTACAGCATCACTTTTGCTATTGTGATTTTTTTTTTTTTTAAATGACCAAAAATAACATTTTAGGTATTACTGATAAATTATTTCACCACCAGATGGCAGTAAAGCTTAAGGTTTAACATCCTGATTCTGCGTCGTAGCTGCGCCAAGGACTGATGAAGAAACACAAGAAAACACAGATTTATACCCCATCTCATCATCCTTTATTTTGTTTACGAGCAAGCATCGACTTCACTACAATTTGCCTTTCAATTGGTAGAAAAGTGAGAGCAGCTCTAACAAGCACAAAGGAAGCATCCAACCGTCCACAAAACATTTTCATCTTCCATTTTGAGCAAAAATTGGAAAAGAAAACAAATGAAAAAGAAGAGAAGAGAGAGAAACAGAAAGTACCCGGAGTGTCGTGGACGTGTGAAACAGATAATCTGAGAATCAGTAGTGGATCACGTCTCCTTTCTCACTCCAGTTTCGCAAACCCGACATGGAACGTACACAAACTGTGGGTCATGCAAAGTAAATTCTCCCTTAGTGTCATTATTATTATTATTATTATTATTATTACATTATGGCTGCATTTCAGTTTGTTAGGCAGTGACATTCAACTCAACCGGTGAACACTTGGCTCAGGGGCTGATGGGAAAAGCATGGAACCCAGAAAACTGGACATGAACTTGGGTGTACACAAACCAGTGACCTATGATACTGCTTCACTTGTACATGAAATGTGAACAATTAAGTGTCTTGACATGATGATGGTGAATGTTTTGGAGTCAACAGGCTTATTATACTCTTGTGAATTTTCATGCTGCCCTCAAATATCATTTCTCAACAACTCAGGCAATAAGACACTGTTCAAAGTTACCATCCACTATACATAATAGGTCGATTAACAGTATACCCATGTATGCTGCCAAAGCAATTTCATAATGTACTGTACATCTTTTTAGAGGTGGATTTTGTCAATATGATTCAGAACAATATGATTTAGTACAATATCTATATAAGATACATTATGGATCTACCTTCGCTACACATCAACATGGACACGTGACATCTATGTAAAACACTGTTAAGAAAACTAGCGGGTGATTATTGTTACGACAAACTGAAAGAATTTAATCCCCAGCTCTGTAAGAAAACTAGCATTTAACAAGTCAAACAATAAAAACAAGCATGAATGAGTGTTTTGTTTTTTTCGTTAAATCTGCTAATAGCGCTATGGTCGGCAAAAGGCACTCCCATCTCAGCCGGCTCAGACCTGGTCCCCATTATTTAACAAAGTCCAAGTCATCATGGAGGGGAGACTGTTCACCAAACACTTCCAACACAGACCCATAAAAGCTGAAATTAACTTAAAAACCCAGAACAACTGAGCTGCTCGAATCCTAAAAGTGGGAGCTGTAGCCTGGGACGCAACCGAAGTGGGTTCTACGTTCGGTTCGGTTCTATCCTGACATTGTCGCATTCTTCCAAATCGGTGCAGATTTGGGAACTTTTACTTGAAAACATAAGACAAACACTGAGTCTTAAAGCGTGAACGTACATTTGTTCCTGGTTTTGTGAAAGATATATACAACAGTAATGAGCGACAGCGTCTGAGAGGACATCGAGGTCGGACTTTTTTTTTTTTTCCTCTGAATCGATTGAAAAAAACAACTTCGTACCAACACCAGAAGGAAAATCCGTTTACCAAATGTAAACACATATCTTCAAAAAACAACTCTACAAGTACAGTTTCATATACAATAAACTCTAGTGGTCTACTGCGAAAAATATTTCATTTTAAGATTCGAGAGGGAGGTTTGTTTCTGAAGTGTTTTCCTGTTTAAGTCCATAGACCCTCCCCTTAGTTCAAGGGTGAAAAGGTGCTTAGTCCTCGACAGGAAACCAGTCAAAATGCATCTGCTCTGTGTTATTTCAGGTTAAATATTCTAGCTGTGGAAAAAAATAAATCTGCAACGAAGCCATCCTGAAATTCTGTTTAACTTGACTTAACTTTTAACCCGAAAAACAATGCCAGCCCCTGCCCTTTTCCCCCAGGCTCCACTAAAGCTAGTCTGTCACATCTGCACGTTCAGACACTTGAAGGTTCTTAACTCCCCTGGTTTTTTTTTTTCCCTGCAAACACATCAGGAACCAAATACGGACCAAAGGCTTCTTATTATTAAAGCTGCTGAGGAAATCTCTCGACGTGACCGAATACACTTTGTAAAAATGTTCGTACCCATAATGCAACAGCACCCCAGTACCTGACCTGGTGTTAGCACCGCTCGGATGGAAATGTCGATTTGTACGTTAGCATTTCACTGAGCATGATTACTCCGAACCAAAGAAAAAAACTAAAATCCCGTCTGTACAACAGTGAGATCTATCGGGAATGGAATACACGCCGGCGCCACCTGTGCAAGCAAAGCAAAGCGTCTTTTTGAAGCTGAAACCATCGACCAGTTCTGCCTGTGCAAAAAGCTAAAGAAATAATTTTCCTCTTTGCAAAAAAAAAAAAGAAAAGAAAAGACAAAATGGACACCACTTTGTCATGGAAACCTCGGCTAAACAGTCCTGGGTTTCTCATCATGAAGCAGACATGTTTGTACAAGCGTGATGGGACAGCTTTGCAGAAATTTAGCGACATGCTACAGCCTCTGTGACACAAATATTCTACATAACGTACTGCGTCATTTTAGATATTGGACCCGATGGAGAAGGCCTTCACTAACACATCGACTAATTACATTGTTTCTTTATATTTACAAAATCTTTAAAAAGCGGTTTATTTCTCTACACATGACGTCTCAAATATCCTCATGCACTAAAAGAAAGGAAGAAAAAATATGCAGGGCTACTTCGTAAAAGCTCGTTTCACTGTGGACTACAACTCAAGTCGAAGCTATGTGGTTTTTAGCTGCAAACGAATCTAAAAAGCAAAAAATATACATTAGAGGGGGAGGGGGAATCGTTCTCTGAAAGCCGCACGTCTGAGAGAAAACTAAAGAAAACAAAAAATAAAAACAAAAGTGCAGGGTTTGGCTTCCTCACACAGTTCAAAACAAATGTAGGCCAAGTTTTCCCGGGAATTAAAATATAATAAATAAAAAAATAAACAGTAAAAATCAGCAATCCGGTGATGACTACACTACACTGAGTACCACCACTAAGAGAACAACAGGAAAATCTTGACCATATATATATTTACGCTGAAGGGAATTTTTTGTTGTTGTTTTTTTTTTTTTTTTATATATATATTTTTTTACATCATGGCTCCTTAGACATGAAACTGTAAGAGTGTGTGTGTGGCGGTGCGTCTGAGGATGTGAGCTGTGTGTTTGTGTAAGGAGCGTGTGTGTCGTCGCCGTGGTTTCAGTAGGTGAGGGTGGAGTCGTCCCACTCCAGCTGCTGCTGTCTGCTCGCCCCCTGCTGGTCCTCCACTTCCCCGCCCTCTTCATCTTCGCTGCTCTCTGACTCAGCGCTCGTGATGTCGTCTTCCTCCTCTCCGTCCTCGCTCTCCTCCTCCTCTTCCTCCTCCTCCTCGCTGCTGTGCTGGTCCTCGTACGTCTGTGTTCGATACGGAGACGGAGAGAGAGAAACAGAGAGGGTGTGGTTGTTTACAGAGGATCTTTAGCTGTAATCCGTCCTCTGTGTTACACATTAGATTATTATAAACACATCCAGACAAAAATTAACAGCGGATCCGTCCGTTTCCAGAACTGAACTGTGTTAAGAAGGGAAGATGGATGATCACCAACACCACAGCTGAGCTGAAGGGAATGAAACGGTCCAGCAGATCAGAGAAATCGCATTTATTCCAACAAGTATCGATTTGTTTGTTTGAAGTCCAAGTATTTGGAAAGTGTTGTTTTGATGATGGACTTGGTTTTAAACTGGAGAAATAAAACTGAAGCTTTTCACTTTCATTTCAGACGGTTTTTCTCTGCAACAAAACGAGCTACGAGAAGATTTTTTATTTAATATTCGTAAAAAACGTTGTTAGTAATTCCTCAAAGAAGCAATAATTTTAATCAAACATGATTAAAAGTAGGATTGAACCCATAAATATGTTAAACTAATAAACAGCTGTTTTGATCCATTAACAGATGAATTTAATTTTACATTTTTAAACTGTGTTTTTATCTGTTTGTACATGTACACAGTTATCTGTATTCACAGAACTGTGCACATACTATTTCATTGAACTCATGTGTTTTATAAGTTAAAGCTTTTTTTTTTTCTTTCATTTTTTTTGAGCTGGAGGCTTCAGATCAGCCCGTCTAGGCCTTTTGCCTCTTCCTGGACTGTATTTGTTTTCTTTTCAATTTTTTTTAAATGTATCCGTTTTCTTTTGTCTGTAAAAAAAAAAAAAAATCAAATCAAATAAAAAAATAAAATGAACTTTTTTTTTTTTTAAATTATCAACTTTAGAGATAAAAATGTGCTAAATTTGACATACTTTAATAAGACAACAGTGCAGCTTGGATCATGTTTTCAATACATGATAAAGTTATTAACCCTTTGATGCATGAATCAGAACCTTAGTCTAGATTATTTTCCTCAGTGTTTTTCTTCCTCTTCAGGCATGAAAAAAAACATTGTGATTGAAATTTTTTTCATGAACTTGTTTTTTTTTTTCAGTTATAAAAACGTCATCTCAGCTGGACACCAGGTTTCATTTTTGAAGCAAAGAAACGTGTATTTAAAACGCAATATCAGAAAGTGATAAACTGTGTGAAAACTATGGAAAAAACATTTTTAGAGCAGCTGACCTGACGTTTTCTCACAATCTAACAAACTCTAATACTAGTTATGACTCACTTCATGGAGATAACATGAAAAAACATACCTTTTTGTGGAAGGAAACTGTTAATTACAGGCTGATAACAATAAATAAATCAAATAATGGAATAAATCAAAGAGAAAAAAACTTGTGTTGCTATTATTTATACACTTTTTTTTTTTTATATTAAACCAAGAAGAAAAGTTGGAGTCATTATTTCTAGATTATTAAACTATTATTTCCGGGTTTGACATCCTTGACTGTTAATATCTTCTGCAGTTTGCAAATTCATCCCACAGGCCTGACTGGAACCTGTGGCGGGCCGATTTTGGCCCCCAGGCCACATGTTTGACACCTGTGTTGTAACAGATGAATGAATCCTGCACTGAGTGAATTTAAAGTGCAGTCTCTCAGACAAACACTCTTTTCTTCCAATAAGTCAAAGAATTTAACATTTTTACTCCAAACTCCAGACAACAGCACTATTTCCATTCCATTTATTCTTTCTTTTCAGTTCAGTCTTTTTTCAGATCATAAAAATCCTCTGATTCGAGACTAAATATCAGTACTTTTTGGTTCCGTTTCTCTTCAGTATCTGTGTTTTTAAAAATTAGGGTCAACACCCAGAATGCGTCACAGAGCTGTTGTCAGAGGAAAATATCGCACTAATGAGATATGTGACTTCATTTTATTCATTAAATTAGGAGGAAAGTGTGACCTTTAAGATGCCATGTGAAATGTCGAAGCAAATTGAAAATGATAAAATGTTAAAAATGCAGGATAAAATGGAAAAAAAAGAGGGAAAATACAACATACATTTTTATCATTTTATCATTTTCTAACATTTATATTCCAAATAACTATTCAATAAAAATGATGAAACCAAAAAGTACATAAAATAAGAGTTAGAAACAGAAAATGTACCCGTATATTTACATTAACCACTAAAACTATTATATTTACCATGAATTTACATTTACACATACAGGAAAAAATTATTAGACCATCAAAAGTCATCAAAAACACTGGTTCTATAATCCAGTCCTAACTCCTGTGTGTGTCATGTGACTAAAACAGACAGAAAAGAAAAGGATGAATGTGTAAAAGCTGTGTTTTTATCAGTACAATGACACAGACACTGATGGAAGAACTGAAGGGAGTTTGGTTTTTAATCCAGAAAACATGTTAAATGGATAGATATCAGCTGTTAAATTAAACTACTATGAGCTGTTTGTGTTATTATTATATTTGTCCAAAGAAATGGACCTTTAGTTGGACCAGGTGTTAAAATGAACTGAAGAAAACGAGGGTAGAATAATAAATTTTTCAGCGACTGTGCATACAGTTAAAATAATTAATAATAAATCATTCATTCATCTTCTCTCCCCGCTTTCTCCTCACTAGGGTCACGGGGGTCGCATGGAGCCTATCCCAGCTACTTAAGGGTGAAGGCGGGGTAC
>JAQQZY010000027.1:34486159-34497509 GCA_030068375.1 Ostorhinchus rueppellii | reverse complement strand
AACCAAGGGTGAGAAGAATGAAAGGTAATGAATGGGCGTGACAGAGAAGAGTGAGAGAATAATGACCGGTGTGACAATCACAGCAGTAATTATCCAATGGATCTTACCTCTTTGCTTAGATAAACCCAGGTGGGACCCTTTTTTTAAAAAAAATATGTGTATATAAATAGTTAATGAAGCAGGGAATATGAATCATTTAAATTCTCTGAAGTCAAGGTAACTACATCTTTAGTGCAGAAGATTTGCATGTGTTTATGTGTTTATGTCACGTTTCAGATGGAGTCGGATTTGTGCTGAGAGTTCTTTATTTTTAGGTAGAGCTAACATTTCTAATGCCCATCTCTATGGCCTAGATCCATGATATCAGCTACTGTACATACAACTGAATTCAACTGAGAGGACATGGGTCAGATTCTGCAACAAAATCCTTACACTTGCTCCTGAATTACATCTCGTATACTTCTCTGCAGCTGCAATGGTGTGAAACATTAGCTACTGAGAACAAAAGCCGCTGAAATGCAGGCCTCCAGCCCAATACAAATGTCAGTACATAATAAGTAGGCTAATCTTCAAAGTAGCTGTAAAGAATCCTGGGTGGGGACTCTAACATAGCTGCAGAACCCAAGAACCTTGCAAATTCAAATTCTTATTGATTCTTGGTAGAACATGCCAGTGAGCTACAGGGCCATTGGACCTATTTTTGTGGACTTTGTTTTCTTCAAAGCCAGTGATTCCAGTTGGGAGGGATCATATTAGTTGACATTTCATTGTGTAACCCTAAAAATGTATAGGTACAATACAGAAAAAAGTAAGTATGTTTAAAGTATGACTCAAAAGATATTTACCCAAATGTAAAGCATGTTTACCTGTGCTTGAAGCCCATACTTACAAGATTCAGGATACAAACTCCTGTATGGGGTTCTTTGTGTGGTGTTATGTGACATGAATAATTGCAATATCCAAGTTATTATATTGTGTGTTTGGGTTGTGGTTAGTCCCATCTCAGTTTGACACAATCATCTTCATCATCTTGGTCTAAAGGATGAACCAATTTTGGTGGTTAAAAGTCAGAGTGATTGTCACTTTATGTCCAGTGGAACAAAACCAACTTAACACTGGAACTTGTTCTCTACTGTGTAGACACAGCACAGGTTACATTAAAGAGCATGTATTGATGTATATATGTACATATGTACTATTATCTAAGAGTGAGGTAGACTGTGAAGTACCAACTCAGCTTCTTTTGTGCAGTGAAAGCAAAATGTACCCAAATGAAAGAAGTCAAAAGTAGATCTTTGTATGACATTTCGTGATGGCAAATCTACTTTCAGTGCTAGCAAGAGTGTAAAAGATTCTAAAACTTAACACTTAATTAATACAGACAGCATTAAGTTGCCACTGAAGGCACTCAGAGATCAGCTGCAGATCATCAGTGCTGTGGTCAAGAGCCCTGACAGAAGAATTAACCAATGTATACCAGTTAGTAATGGCAGGGGAGGGAGGACAGAACAAGAAAATTCAACACAGAAAGACTGGTCTGACAAGGAATTGAAAAGGAAGGTTGTATCTGTGTGGTGGAAGTGAGATTGACTATGCCACCACACTGTTCCATCCCTAAGCATCATCTGCACTGGTTTCCTTTCCTTTCATATTCATTCTTTTCATATTCACTGAGGTTGAAATCTTTATCTTTATGTGAAGTTACACAATAATGCAAAAATTAAAAAAGAAAAAACAATAAGTATTACAATATCTGTACTATTGCTACAACTACACCTGTATGTCTCTTTTTTTAAAAATCTGAAATTCACACATTGTCCCGCTGTCTCCTCGAGTTTGTTCGTCAGCCAAAGAAAGTGATAGTGCACATGACACTCGGGACAGGTGTGGGAGTATAGCCTGGAAAAGGGGCTTAGCTTCAGAGAAGCCCCTTGCCATAGATACGCTGGATACCCCTAATGCTGCAAAGCCTATGGGGCTAAATCCTGCCACACTCTCCATTCTCCCACTCTTCCACTCACAGTGTAACTCACAGTAACACAATATCCTGCTGCTGCAGTCACGCACCAGCTTGATTGCTGTTGGTTATGGCAAAAATTACTGAAGAGGACGGGCCTTGTCCATAATGTATGAACCATCTTTGTGTCTACGTGTTTCCATATGTACAGGATAGCTCTGATGCCATGGGGAGATTTTCTTGAACTGTCAGCTGTGATCATTTTTCTGTATGTCAATAGCGCTATGTCAATTTGTAAAGCATGGAAAAGTCGAAATGACTGTACTTTGGAGAAAGAATGTAAAAAACTAAACCAAAAATCTTTATTTATGTAAGCATGTACTAAAGTAAACTGGATGAACCTAAATGGGATGCCACCATTTCAAGTACTCTTGAGCCGGCAGTTTTTAATCGAAACTTGAGCATTTTGCTGCATTCCTCTGGTAGCACTGAACTGATTGCAAGGCTATATTGTTTACATGGTGCAGCACAAAAATGGCATTTCTGTTCACATTTTTGATTAAACAAGTAAATTAGAAAGTGTGAACCAGACTAGACAAGAAATTACAAGTGGATCACAGCTGTAAACCATGCCTAGCTCTGACAAACATGAAATCTATGGAGAAAGAAAACAAAAAGGTTATTCATATTTGTTTGCATTTAATTATTTATGCACAATCAAAAGACATATTTAGCTTTCTGTTACAAAGAAAGAAAGAAAAAATATTCACATTCAAATAGTGACATTTAAGAAGCTACTATAGCCCCCTTTTTCACCAAAGCTGAAAAGCCCTACCTTCCTGTGAGGAACTTTTTCAAGTGAAGTTTGAAGTTGAGGGAAAGTTTCTTTATTGGGTAATTTTGGTGGAAACACACAGAGATTTTTCAAAATCCTTGGTAAAGTTATCGTTCCTGATGTGGAAATGGGGCGAATCAGATAAAAATCAAGTAGTGCCAGGCACAACAAACCCTGCCCCCGCACATATGGTAGCTTATTTTGGTATCGATCATCATGATGTCATGATGTCTATGCATATGCTGATGTCAGCATACATATTGGCAGCATAGGGCCCTTTTCCACTGCAGGAACTTTTGCAGGAACTTTGGGCATTACCCTGAACTTTCAAAAGCCCTGGTGTGTTTGCACCGAAAATTACCCGGGTAACTGACTTTACCCGGGCCCCGAATTTACCCCAAAGAAGTTCCTGGTAGCGAGGTAGTACTTTTCAGATTACCAGGAACTGTTAGGGACGGAGCTGTGTGTGTTGCTGATTTGTGGACTACACTGGCAGCATTCTACAGTCCGCTCAGCCGCCATGAAGCCACTACACGGAAGTAAACAGTGTTCTTTAATTTACTACAGCTGCCTTTGTTTGAGATATTTTACTTTGGTAAATGGATCCCAAAAATATACAAGAAGTGGATGGATGATGAGGTTCCAGGCTCTTTGACTAAATTTCTTCTTCACTGAAAATGCTCCAGAGTCGGAATTGGAGTCCACGATGAGAAGTGACTGCCTGTATTTAAAGTTAGCGAACAAGCTGGAGCTGAACATCACACATACTCATAAAGAAATTCAAGAGAAACAGAAGAAATTAAAACAAGACGATAAAAAACCAAAGGACCACAAATACCGAAGCAGATCCAACCTCCGTACCAACAAGTGGTTTAATCAACTAATGCTGTTCTGTCCAGAAGCAACAGGTGTTGTTTACTTTATATTTCTGTAAATTTCTTTTGCACCTTTGTTTAATCTTTTAATAAAAAATAATGATCTCATCTAATAGTGTCTGTTCATTTACAAGGCATTAAGTAAGTATTAGTAAGCATTAAGTAATATATGATCAGATTTAAATGCAGGCATTTGAGTAAATCTGTGACTTAGGTTTAATCTGGACCACATAAAAACGGGGGAAAAAAGGACCATAGGTAAGGAATGTAGTTCAATAACTGAGAATTTGTGACTACATGTTCTACAGTTTTTAACCTCTTACCAGCCTTATCTGCTTGTCCCGCTGATATTATATTTAGTAATGGTCATAACCGCCGGTCCTTCCACCAGTACATCCACGTCTATCAAACGAAAGCTAACAAACTCGTCTTACTGAATATATATAAATATATAAACCATTCTGAAGTTCTACAACAACACCACAGACACAAAAGGTTGTTTTCCAGAAAAGCAAAATATGAGAAATTTGGCGTTTTTTACTTTTGAAAGCTGTCTTCAGATGCTCGTGATTATTGCATTCAAGATTGTTATTTGCAATATTGTTGACATATACTGTATTAGAAGTTGTGCGGTCTATTATTTTTGATAGTTACTACGTATTTCAGTTTTCCTAATCTGTGATTCACATTATTATTGTCTTGTTTTTTTCTTCAACTTTCCTTTTGTAAATAGGGTAGGAATAAATAAGCCGTTGCTTCAGCCTACACCTTTTGCTCATGTTTAATTTAGAAATCCTATATACATTCATACTATATGTATGTATATATGTATCGTGTTTTGCTAAATGGTTGAATATATTACTACTAAACTAAACTAAACTAAGATGGCAATAATGCTCACAACACTGAAACTTCTACAGTTGCAAGAGAAATAGAAGGAAGATGAAGTGGTTGTGGCCATTGTGTTGGTCCGACAGCAGCAAAAGAAGAGGAACATTCTAAAATGCTTAACATAAAAAAGCTGTATGTAGTTTAATTCCCCAGAAATGTGATTAATCATCACAAAAGTTCTATTAAATTGAGTTCAATTCAATTTTATTTGTAGAGCGCAATATCACAACAATGTTGCCTCACAGAGCTTTGCTGAAAATGAAAATTAAACAAATTGAACAGTTAAGTCCACTGCCACCTCTACAAAAATCAAAATGAAAACCCCAGAATTGTGGATATTGTCTGTGTTGAGCCTTTTCCTCTCCATAGGTGCAAAAAAAAAAAAAAAACAACCAAAAAAATTTAACATAGTTTAATCCTAGAGTATTGTTTTCATTCATTCAATTTCTAAACCACTTTGTCCTTGAGATGGTCACAGAGGTGCTGGAGCCTATCCCAAGCATTACAAATGTCCACACATAATTTAGTGACGATTGATGCTTTTTTCAGAAATTAAACTACATTAAGTTTTTTTACATTGCGTATTTTAGAATGTGAATGTGCGTTTTTTGTGTTAGGGAGCGTACGCTGTCCATGGTGCTGAAATCACGCATTACGTGCTGCGGGAAAACTGACCTGCACTGTTAGAAATTAGGAATCACAATAAGACATCAAATGAAGAAATTTGAAGTAGAAGGTATAAGAAAAAACAAAGATACACAAGAATAATAGAGGGAAGTGAACGTTAAAAACACTAACCATCCAACAGGCACATCCATCCCCCTGGTCCTTGTCACCCTGTGGACTCTGCATTATCTCCCTCCAGGTTTTGTATCGTTTCTTCATGTGTATTCTTCTGTTAATAAAACACTTTCCCTTCAGCACCGTGCATTTGAGTCTAGTCATTCACTGCATTTTGAAAATTTGTATTTGACCCCCTCAAAGAACACCACGAACATTGCACAAATGATGCACCACTGCTTATAGGAACACCTTAAGAATGCGGTGTGAGTCTCTGTATGTCTGTTCATCTGAACACTGTAAGGAACCCTTAATAACAACATAATGTGTTCTTTTAATCTACTTTCAGCCAGCCCAGGATCCTGTGGATTCTCGAAAGGCCGACTGATCCATGAACATCATGCATTGTTCTTAAGTTGTTCCGAAGATATTCGTTACGGTGCACGGAGAAAGGGGACTTCCTAGTGTGTTCGTAGAAAATCTTCCACAAGATTATCCACCTGCCTACAAACACTCCATTCTTGTATGTCTGCATTGAGAAGGTCATGTGAAATGGTCCATAAATTGTTTGCATGGTGTTTGTAGCCTTTTGTCATGGTATTTGTGAGTGAGGCATTAATTGCAGCCTACATTCAGTGATTGACCTTTGAGTAAGACAATTCAGTAGATTTAATTTCTTTCAACTTTTTTTTCCTTTGTCGTTGTCTAAGAAAATATCCTGCACAGAAGACTGGTAGGAAGGAAGAAAACAGGGAAAGTGACCATCTACCAGCTGGATTTAAAATGTCATCACTTTGTCACTTTATCCCATTAGTCTTTTGAGTTAAGTCACTGTTGGCATGGAAACCCGTAACTTGTTTTGTGAGATTATAGAGCTTGGCCTTTGACCAAAAGCAGTAGTGGCCGGTGAAATAATTTTTTTGGCGGGGGTGCCGTTTGTAAAGTTCACCTGTCTATCCAAACCTGCACATTTTTCCACAACTATTGTTAAAGTCAGGCATGGACATTGCATTTAGTCCAGGGCTGTCCAGTCGCTCATGAAGGTTAGCAGGTAGATCGCATGGCATTTAAAAAAATAGATTATCATTATTATCATCAGTAGGTGAAGATTGGTATATAACCTATTCTAATGTTATAATTTGTTTCTTTTGAGAGCAGAAGGCCTGTCTGACAACAATGAGTCTGTAGATGTAGAGGAAAATGCAGATGATGAAAAGGTGGTACCACTGGCTGATGTTCCACTTTATGGACATGACCATCATGACTGCCTGGCTGCTCTACAAGGGACACCAGCAGCAATGGGATGAGAAAAGAAGAACAGATGAAGCTTTATATGTTTAAGTCAGGTGTAAGTAAGGTGGTCCAAGTCCCACAACTATTGGTTAATATGAAGAAAAGAGCAGAGGATGAAAGATTACATCCATTCCTGTCCCTGATGTGCATCTGGACGCCACAGCTCCTGGATGGTCATGGATAAAAAGAAAGGGAGATGCAAGGTACCAGGATGCAAAAGTACACCTAAAGCCAAGCACCAGAAATGGACGTCCACCTCTGTTTCACATCCACCAGCACTTGCTCCCTGAGGTTCCATACAGAACCTCAGGAAAGCAGTACCCCACAAGAACACACATTCAGAAATACATATTGAAACTCATTTCAAACCCACTGACTAATAAACCATTCGTGGTGGATTTATAGTTGAAATAAAACTTGTTGAAATAAAGCTTCTAATCTATTTATTGCTTATTTATTCCTCATTCCACTTAATATATAAAATAGAAAACCTTAACGTTTTAGCCCCCTCATAGCATTTTTTCCCCGAGCCAACAAACCAAAATCTGAAGAGGGGGCTAGGTGTTGGTATGTTATTGTTACCTCCGCCAAGGAAGTTATGTTTTCATCGGCGTTGGTTTGTCTGTCTGTCTGTTAACAAGGTAACTCAAAACGTTATGGACAGATTTTCATGAAATTTTCACTGATTGTCAGAAATTAGGTATCCTCCAGTTGATTAGATTTTGGTGGTGATCCGGATCACCAGCCCCAGTGGATGAAAGTAGAAACACTGCCTTGGCGGAGGTCTGCGCTCTCTATTGCTTTCTGCTTTCTGTTTTGAGGTGGAAGGTTTGAGGTGGATTTTCTGTCTCTTGTCTTTGCAGAGGCTGGGCATGTTCAGGTGAGGAGTTCTAATTACACAGCTCTTTCCCATCTCGTTTGCTCCTCTATATATCCTCTGGATTAGCTTCACTCTGTACCAGAATGTTGTATGATCCAGGCTGAGTTTGAACTCATCTGTCGCTCCCAGTCTCTGCCATTTTGTCCCTTGGTATTGTATTGTATTGTTTGTTTCTTGTATTTCTTCCTGTATGGACACTTTAAGTCTTGAACCTGTTTATCTGATACTTTCCCTTTATGGTCTCTTTTAGTTTTGCTTTGCATTTTTTTCCTGTTTACGACATCCTTCATTGTACTTTATCCTAGTGGGTCACTTTCTCTTTTGGACTGAATTTTTGATTTTCTCTTTGTAAATTTAGTGAGTGGAATAAATCTTTTGGTTCTTACTTTAAGCTCTGTCTCAGATTGGATTCTTCTACTGGCTCACGCACCACAGTAACTGCCAATCAGGGAGAAGAATAAATCTTATTCATGGTACAACTATATCAATCAAATTACATGGCATGGCAGACACGCCTTATTTCATTTATTAACTCCACTCCTTATTAGCCATAAGTTGCTCTTGTCCTAATGCTTTCTTGAATATGTTGAATCCTGGATGTGAGGTATGGATGTGTGGGCATACCATCTACAGTGAAATTCAAATTATTAAATACAACTGTTCTCATTTTTACTTTACATTTTCTATAGTGTGTCAGCTGTGTATTACTTTAAGGGATTGTACATATGGAACATATCAACACATGTTCCACTTTTCCCACCAGGTATCGAGTCAAATCGGGATTCTGCCGAAGAACAGTCAGCCTAGTGACGTAAAGCTGCTCTGCCAAGACTCCTCAGCTTCATCGTTTCAACATGCTTTTAATCATCATAAATCAGGGTGTCAGTCCTGTTGGAATCCCATCCAACTCATACCATGCAGTAATAATGTTTCCAGGGTTCAACAATCCAGCTTCCACCATGAGGCCATGAGCTCAGAGGACCACACCCGGTATGAATGAACCAGACAAGTGTGTCATAACCACAGAGTCTGACTTCTACTGTGCACATTCTTCTGAAGGGTTTAGTGACTCTCATTTTTAATTCGGTAGACAGCGCTCAAACACTCTAAACAAACACTGATTGCAATCATTTCTGAAATAATTTTACTGTTGTTACAGCTGATCTACTTCTGTGACCACACAGCAAGCATTCATCCATCCACAACTCAGAAAACACGCTGAATCTTGTGACTGTAAAAAACCAAGAGGGCAAACCTATTCCATGACAAACATATCTTTAGCAATACTTTGTTTATCTGAAGAAATATGCAAAAATCAGGAACCAGGTGATTCATTCATAATGTAATGGCCATTTAAGTATTTGATAGTTTTCTCTTTAAATCTTTACTTTCATAAAAAATAAGCATTTTCTTTCTCTCTCCATTTTAACATTATCCTTCCTAAGTTCTTACACAAAGGATTTTTTGGGGGTAAGTAACCTCTTTAAATGTGCATTTTGGACCTGTTTACATGTTTTATTTGTTTCTGGACTGTTACACTTAATGTGTAATTATACTTTGGACTAACTGGTCCCAGCAGCTTATCTCTGACAAACTTGGGTGTCAAAGAACATAAAGTCATAGAATGATGACTAACGGGTACAGACAGCCCAGACAAGATGTGTCTGAGGGATTTCACAAAATCATTAATAGTCTTGTCAGTCAAATTTGTTTATTTTTAATATCAACATTTAAAACAAAGGAAAAAAACCTATTCCAAAAGGATGAAGGGCAACTTAAATACTCCTGCTCCCTTGCACCATCCTTTTCTACATTAATGGCAACTACAGTTGAGCAAAGAAAAAAAAGAAAAAGAATTAGTTCAATAAACAGAAATTCTATAGGTGAGTGATCTGTCAGTCAAAACCTAACATCAAAGTTTCTGTTGTCCTAAAATTATATTAATGTTGCAGTAATTAAATGTGTATTTTATATGACCTGTGGTGTCACTGAGCCATTTCCACGTGGGGGAGCTACCGAGCACATCCAGCACTGGTTTACAGTGTTCGTTCGTCTTCTTGTCTTCTGCCCTTCTCTTCCACTCTGGCCTTTCCTCCCCTCAGCTGACCTTCCCACCCCGCCAACCCTTTATCCCGCAGATGTTGCCATGACTTTGTGGTTTGTCGTTTCAGCACAAAGACTGCTCTGTTGATGAGGGCCTGGCATCAGCCTGGGTGCCTGCCAGCATAATCTGTCCTAGACAGCTGCTCTGAGAGCCAAGAGGAGGCTGGGCATGAGCTGGGCATGGAGAATAGGCAAGGGGGGCTATGGGCAGGGATGGAGTCACAGCTGTGAGGGGAGGGTCTACTACGCCAATCCATACTTCACTCTCACAGCATTACTGCTCTGTCAGCCAGCGGACCACATCCCTTTCTTTTAATATAGGGCACTGGCTGAGTTCATTCATTAATGCTGATAATGAATAAACAACTTTGGTTGAATTGGCAAATGCACAGATAGTGCTGCAAAACACTTAAGACATACATCAGAAACCACAGATCATCATACTTTCCACTGCAAATTTATGTAATGTGTAAATGTACACATTAGTGCCAGCTGCCATAAAAATAACAAAAAACTAAATCAGATTTTATTGTCGGTTTTACCATGTGTTCAGCACATACAGAGGAGTGAAACTGTGATGTTGATATCATGAAATTGTGTAAATGACATGCGACTTTTAATTGGTGTGTGTCTGTAAGCATTAAGCTTTCCATGTGTATGTTCACGTCGCGTTAAATACCAGGCACTGAGGTTTAGGGTTACGGTTACGGTTCGGGGTTAGGTTTATGTGAACCAGAGATCTTGGCGTAAACTGACTCGTGATCAAATGCCATTGAATAATACACGGAAGGTTGAAAATGTATATGTATAGCATGCCATAAGAACTGGTGTGACATACAACACAATTTCATGGGATCAATCTTGAAATTGTGTTATTTAGTGCTGGGCGATACCCCACCTTTATGATTCAATATGGCCTACACAATTCATATTTTTATAACAAAACAAAGTTAGAAAATACTCAAATTGACTGACACTGACTGAACTGGACAAATTTTCAGGTGTTTAACCCCTTGACACCGAACCAGTGTGGACATCAGTTTTCATGTGTCAAAGTTGAAAAAGATTACCCTGTGAAGGTATGGGGTTATATCAACCCACATGGTTAACCATAGTGCATGTGCTGGATTGTCCATCTCGTACTCCATAGGGGTCGAAACATTCCCCTATGAAATGAGACAACCTTTTGATACCCATTATGTCATCAGCAGTCATTGATGCCACTATAAACAGTTGAACAACTTTATTTCTGAAAGAATTCCCCATCCTGTCAGCAGCCATAACTGTCTCTTTTGCATGAACTTTGGTCATCTTTTTGCAGCTATCAACAGCAAACCACAGAAATGCAGTCTATGACAAATTGAAACGGCATTAAATGGTTGATCAAATGATTAAGGTGTTTATGAAGAAAACATGTGCATTGTGTGCTTCTTTCATCACACTGCTGCCCTTTTTTGTTGTGTTTACCTCTATCTTGCTGATGATTTAAACACAATTATGGGAGATTTTTCATACCCCTGCATTTGTAGTGCAGTCCTGAAAAATTTCCATTTCAAGGACCAAACAGCCCTCCCCCTTAGTCCTTCCTCTCCAACTCATCAAGAATCGGGACACCCCTACCCTTTCACATGAAAGTGCAAAATGGAGGGTTAGGGGTAAGGCCAAGGAGTGAATTGGGCCTTAGTCTTCTCAATTCTCAAGTGATTCAGAAGTGTAATTTAAACTGCAGTGGTAGT
>JAQQZY010000027.1:34457992-34470193 GCA_030068375.1 Ostorhinchus rueppellii | reverse complement strand
CCCCCCCCCCCGACCAATTATGAGGGCCCCTTGACATATTTTTGCCTAGGGCCCCACGAAGGGCAGAACCGGCCCTGTCCAGGAAGCAGATATCCTGTCTATGTTTAAGAGTAGAAATAAAACTTTCCTTTGTTTTATGTCCCCAGATTTTTCCCTGGATATTCCTGAGACCTGCTGCTGTGGTCCTGCTTCCCTCCTGTTTCCATCATCATTTATCCATACAGTGTTTATTATATAGTTATATATATTCTAAAGGTGTGTATTATTGGTACTAACAGTTGCAGTAGTAGTATATCCACTGTTATAGTATATCCACCCACCAACCCACCCACAGATAGACAGACAGCAGAGTTGGACAGTAATGTTGCATAGCAAAATCCGGGCAGTGATGGAGCTTTTCCCCACTTCCTTACTGATGTTCTCCAACATTCTACCACGTCATTGCTGGCGGCACCAGTGAGTGGACAGCGGATATGGGATGGAGAGGACCAGGGGCCTCATGTACAAAGACTTACGTGGATTTCATACTGAACCTCGAATATTTGCTGTTAATTTTATTAACAATTTACAGAATGTACACCAGTCTTTATTTATTTTATTAATTCATATAGTTTACATTAGATATGTGTTAGTATATCTTTCTTCCATAATGACAATGCAACATTGTGTTCTCAGAAAATACAATAGGCTGTGGTATTTGTGTATATGCATTTTTTCTAGCATTTAAATGTTTCTTTTGGTTTTCTGGCAATTAAGTGCTCTTAGTGAGAGGAAATAGTGTTTGTGTGGGACTGGAAATCATTGAGTGATTAGAATATTTACACCCCTGGACTGTATTCATGCTGGGTATATAATAGAGGAGTCTAAAGAAATACAAATACCGTGGAAGCTGCTTAAAGCATTCATTTCACTGTTCATTATAGTCTTGTAACAACTGGAATGGGTGCTGTGCACACTTTGAAATGATTTTAATGAAAATTGGCAGAAAGCAAAAGCACACAGGGAAAGCACCTGTGCTTAAAGCTGAGATCATTGAGTGGGTCAATAATGTTCAGTCACTTAACACCCCAGTGATGGAAAACAGTTTGCACGTCTGCAACAATTATCCTGAAGCTTCTACAAGTTTCCATCAACCCTCTATGTTTCAGAGTAGGCTTAAAAGTTTCCCTTTTGATGAAGTTTTATAGGGCAGCTCAGGCTGCTCTTAGTTCTGCTGCTATAGACTCAGACTGCTGGGAGACTCATCATGATACACTGAGCTCTTCTCTGCTCCTCCTTCTCTCTGACCTTGTCTCTCCTCTTCTCTGTTCATATCCAGACAAATACATGTTACTGACTTGACTTCTTCCCTGGAGTCTCTGTGTTTTGTCACCCCACAGGTTTTCCCCGGATTGTCTCTGAACGTGTTGCTGTGCTTCTGCCTCTCTCATGCCTCCATCATCATTATGCACAAAATATTGGTTTATCTATTACCACAAAGCCAATCAGTGCCCTCGTTATATGACATCTAGACTGACAATTTGTTATATCCCGAAAAGTACCAAGACACTCAGATAGCAAATAGGTCAGACTTAGAACTGGTGGAAATTGAGTTCCGTCGCTAACATTTTGGACTCTAATGTGGAAGAAATGGGGGCAGTAGGTCATTCTGATATTGATAAAAATCAGTCATGAGGACAATGTTCCGAGTGTAGAATTTGGACCACAGCACTCAATACACAACTGACAGGACTGGCACAGGACTGAGAAGTCACACAGTACACTGCTGCATCACACATGTAGCTCTGCCCACCTTCTCCTACCTCAATCTCACTGACTGCACAGAGCAAAGAACACCGTAGAATATTTCGAGCATTTAGAACAATAATTCCTATTCTATGCCATATACTATCACTTATCTGTTGTCCATCAATTGCCACAGTACTGTGGTAGCAAAATGTACAAAAGAATGCACTGAAGTATACGCCTTATATCACCACAGTACTGTGGCAACAAAAGGATAATGAGTTCACGTAACAGTATCCATGATTGGCTATAGTACAAATGCTAACATTTGATTGGCTCTGTGGCAATAGACAAACCCATAGTTCATGCCACAGTACTGTGGCTGTCGTCATTGCCTTATTATATAGTTACATAGATGGGAGAGGTTTCTATCATTTCTACAAACAGTTGCAATAGTACTATATCCACTGTTAATACTATGCAGTTATGGACATTTGTTCTAGCTATTGGTAATTGTACTAGCACCAGCTATTCTAGTTTATAACAGTTCTAGTTTAATTTGCTGTGCATCCATGTATCTCCCCCTATTTCCCCCTTCGACTCCCTCCCCATTCTCTCTCACTAGCCCCTTTTACACAGCACTTCTGTTATGGGAATATTTTGCCTTTATTCTGGAAACAAAATGTTGGGTTCATTTGGTCCCACCTTTATCGCGGCTTTGTAATGCCTCAGGAGGTAGTAACAGAGCTGTGATAAAGGTGGAATCATAATTCAGCAAAACAATATAAAATAAACACCTCTTATTCTGCAACCAAGGTGTGACATTTTGTTGATGGTGACCCCTGCACTAGAGAGACATGTATGGAGGCACTGACATGGCTTTGTGCCAGGGGTGCCACAGCTACGTGCCACTGGTGCTGTGGCTACATGCCATTTTCTCTCTCTCTTCCTATACCCTCTTCACCCCAGCTAGTCATGCAGACAACCATCTTCCAGGAGTCAGGGTCTGCTTGAGGTTTGTAGTTTTTCCTCATATATATATATATATATATATATACTGTGTGTATATATATATATATATATATATATATATATATATATATACACACACACACACACACACGTATTTGCAGTTAAAGACCTGCATTTGTTCCATCACAGTGGCCCTAACTTCCATGTCATGTACTCAGAGAATTGCCGTTAAACCCACTTGTTGTCCCATTAAGGTTACGCTGAATTTTTTCTACAGCCACCAAGGACAGAAATGTTTGAACCTCCTTAACCGACCAGTGTATTTTTGTGGGCTGCCACCATGTGGATTAATTTACCAGTATATTTACTGTAAAGTTCTGAATATGTTTTTTTTAAAGAAATGGCAGGTTGCATATTGATGATGCAATGACACAGAGACAACTCTTTGACCAACCAGTGGTCCACAGTGTTTAAGTTTTAGTATCTCTTCACCCGCTTTGGAACCTCGGACAAGCAGATACCAAAAAACTAGTACCAGGTACCAGATTCCAGGTTATTTTACATAATGGAAACACAAAAAGGTCAAGTCAAGTCAAGCCAGTACAACATAGTGGAAATGTGCCATTAGATATTTTGTTATTGTTACCTTATTCTTTGAAAGATGTTCAGTGTTTTGTAGGTGGCATAAGATAGATGTGGGGATGACAACAGTCTTTGATTTGCAAAACCAGGAAGTAAAAATAGGTAACCTTTAAAGGAACATAAAATAATTATTTTAGTTAATCATTCAAAATTGTAAAATTTTAACAGTGAAAACAGTTAAAAATTTCGTTTCCACTTCATTACACAAAAAATGTCTGTTGAGTTCATAGAAGGTAAGTAAAAATATGTAACAAATAATATGTATTATATGTAATATGTTAAATGAACATGAAAAAATCATGTAAGCATAACATACGCACATTACTGAACTGCACATGATTTTTATGTTACTAGAACTTCACTTCAATTATTTTATCGTGTTAGTTCAAAAGATTTTTTTTTCAGTGATGTTATTTGTAATTTTTCAATGAATACAAGACAGAGATTTATGAACCTTACAAATATTCAAATAATTTCTTCTTCCATATCCATGATATACAAATAACCTATGATACCTTTATACCAGAGTAATTTGCAACAGAAGCCAAACCTCTTTAATAAAGCAGGTGTGACTAATGTATAGACGACTACAATAAAGCCATCTTTGAACTTTGTCCAAATCTTTCCATCCATCAATCTCCTCATGCTTTTCAGGGAATATGTGGCCTCACAACATCTTTGCCAATTGTCCTTGTGCAGGTCACAACCATGTTGGATGCCAATCTGTCACTGCCAGCTGAAATGCCCCTGCCCCTCGGGTCTTTCTCCCCTCTCAAAACCCATTTTGGCATGGATTCTTCCAGTGTCTGCTGCAGAGGACCCTGCTGCTCATGCTTAAGTAGCAGGGAAAGCCCCAAACATTGGAGGCATGGTGAGAAATGTGGAGGAATGAAGGGAGACAGAGGGAGAGGAGGGGGAGAAAAAAGAGAAAACCCTGTGCGATTTATAACCCCCATTTGCATAATGGGATTAATAGGACTTCTGTGTGTATTCAGCAGTGGTTATGCATAAGAATGGGGAGGGGGTTGTGGCAGGAGGAATATAGATCAAGGCAGAGCAAGACAAGTGTAAGAACACACCTGCTTGACTGGCCAGTGACAGGAGCAACCGCTCCCCCAGCCCACCACCACCATTACCACTCCACCCCAGCATGGGGTTTGATAATATGGCCCATTGTGGGAGGGGGCAGGGAAAGACAAGGAGGCGAGGGGGCCCAGCCGCAATGAGCAGACCTCCTCTTTTAACCCCAAGGGTGCTGTGACAGTTGGACCAAAGTGTACATCTCATTTATTTACCGTGGAGGGGCTGGAAGCATGCACCGATGCCTCCTCAGAGGCCTTGCTCAGATGGCCTGCAGTCTGGCAGACAGTAAACAACACCGGCCTTGAACACACTGTATGCTCTATACAAACACAAAAGAAATTATTATAACAGTGGCACAAGGCTGCCTTACCCACAAGATTTTATGTAGACAAGTTATTTGTCGTGGTGCAGTTTTAAGCCTTTCCTTGGTTTGCCAGGTTTGCTTTTTTCTTTTCTTTATTTTTTGTTTTTTCTATTTTTCTTTATTCATGATTCAAATACAGACAAAACAAAGCTAACGTAACAATTTGCAAATTTTCAGAAAACAGAAAAGAAAAAAACTCATTTATGTGTATTTCAAGCCACTACTATTATGAAACATTGTGAACTGGTTCATTGTCATGGTCTCAGACTTTACCAGTTAGATTAAGTAAAGGGGTATTCTGTATTCTATCAAAAAACCCAACGTTGGAATATGAGAAGTTGAAGGTTCTGCACAGTATCTTTGCTGTTCCTAGGATGGCAGTGCTCTTCCTGGACAGACATTGAAGCCGTTGTCCCTGGTATCTACTGGCACACTATATGGACAAAAATATTGGGACACATTGAATTCAGGTGTTTCATTTCTAACAGGGGTCTGGGATACAAAACGACAAATGTCATAATATGGTTTTATATTGTGATACATGTTATTGCATTGCATTGATTAGTTTTGTTTAAATTGTTGTCTTTGCTTCCAAAATGCCTCGGACATGTTTTTACTCAATTTCTCTCAACACTTACTTTGTTTCGGGGTTTTTTTTTTCCATGACTATGATTTTAAATTTTCTATCTCTAAATATTTAAAACATTTTTCATACTCTGACTGTAAATAATGATTTTCTACCACAACTAACCATCTTCACATCTCACTTAGGAAGAAAATTCTCCCTTTAAACTTTCACATATGACTTTTATCACTGATTTTTCATCAAACCTGTAAAACCTGAGTATCATGATTTATCACAAGTATCATTGTTGAGTACACTTACAAATTGTTCACCATTAGGGAAGAGATTCAGAAGTGTAATCACAGAAAGACTTACAAATTTGTGATATTTAGCCTATGACTCGGGTTTTCCAGATTTGATTAAAAAAAAAATTGGTGACGAAAGTCATATGCACTTTTAAGGAAATACTGATATTTATAAACTATATAGGCAAAAATATTGGGACACATCATGGCTGCAGCTCACAGGTGTCCTGTTCGTGATGATTTGAGATACAAACATCACGTTTTGGAATAGATATTAATAAGGCTATAAAACATCACTGTAGGAGCCATATGTAAGTTTTCTTTTTGTATTTGTGTGTTTGGTTTGTGTCTTTACACTGCATTGGTGCTCAGGTGAGGGGTATCACTCTGGGTGTGCCATCTGTGGCTCTTTGTATTTGCACTCACCTGGTCTCCGGTGCTGGCATTTGAACATGGCGTGAGGTGAGCGTCCGGAGGGATATTTTCTTTTGACCACTGTGCTACACTACTCTAGGCCACACCGTATTACTTTACTTATGTATGACATTATTATCTTTACACAGATGTCTGTAAGAGATTGGAGCTTCTGCATTGTGAAATGGAAATAAGGTGTTAAACAGTCTTCCAACTGAGGATGTAGTTTGGTGTGCACTTCACAGTTATCTCTCACATTTAGCCTACCCTGGCTGACTGTTTTTTTTTTTTAATGGTTCTTGGTTAGCTGCAGTAATCACCAAGATGGTAATTACTGAATCTGGAGGTCCCACAGGATCTTGACCAAATTGTTTTCAATCACCTTACATTCTCTCATCTTGATCTTGGGACCTCCGTTCCATACTCTACACTCTGTAGTCCTATACACTAGCCCCACTACCTGGTTATGCCATTCCATTTGTCTTACCTGCCAGCATTTTACACCCTGCTGTGATGTGCAACACTGTCTTAAGAACTTCTTTTCACACCCTGCACCTTAGGTTTGTCTAATGTGGTAGACCCCGGCCTCTGTTGATCTTTTGCTTAGGGCCTGTTCTTGGTGCCTGTGCTGTCTTTCACCTCAACTTTCCCCAGCCATTGGTATGTTCTCTCAATCAATTTGTTGGTGGTACATGCAATGCAGGGACTTGTCTTTCCATGATAGCCCTTCTGGATTCTTCTCCTTATTGGGTTTCTGTTGCTGAGGGATGCACTTAGCAGTTCATCACTGGGGGATATCCTCTTGATATATTCCTGGAGGCTGACTGTTTCCCTCTTAGCCTCCCTCATTTTGCTTCATACAAAGCCTTGAGATGCTGGACACAGGGTGAAACTCTCCATGCATTGTAAGGCACTTCCTTGTCTTGATATTTGCTTGTATCTCTGTCACGTCTGGTAACAGATGTTAAAGTTTATGTTTCATGTTTTGTCTTGTCTTCCTGTTTTATTTTGTTAAGTTCCTCCCTGTGTCGTATCCTCTGTCTTTACTTCCTGTTCCTCGTGTTTTCCCTCCAAAATTAATTACCCTGGTGTGTCTTGTTTCACAGCTGTGGGTGATTGTCTTTCCCTCCCTCTTGTATATTTAAACCCTGTCTTCAGGCCAGTCTAGTGCCAGTTTGTGTAATTTACTATGTTTGTTCTGAGCCTGCGTACCTTTCTGATCTGCTTTCTAGTGTATGACCTGTTTTTCCATTCTGACCTCCGAACTTGTTTTTTTCCTGGACTTTGTAAGACCCATTGCCTGTTATCTGGACCTCCGATTCTGCCTACTCCCAACGTGTACTTCTGCCTCCCTGGATTGACCACCGGAACCGACCTTTGCACTGACAACGGTATTTGCCTCAGCCTCACCCTTAAAGCATTGTTCACCTCCTCTGCTTTCCTGTGTATGAACTCAGTCTGTTTTCTGATTAGAACCTGCCTATTCCTCTGGATACCATTGCTGTTTGACTGCTCACCTGGAACCTCGAACCCGGACCTGATTCTTGACCCTGGCTTTGGATCTCCCTTTGGACACAATTTCAATTGCTTTAATTGCAGATTGATTATTGTTAATAAATCTTTTGTAGGATTTAATCTTTCTCCGAGTCATCCTCTGCACCTGAGTCCCATTCCTGTGGCAGGTCATAACAATCTCTTCCAATGGCCAGGGTATTATATCTGATTACTGACAGGGCATAGGTGTTAATGGTCTGGATTTTATTCCTGCCATTCAGCTGACTTTTCAAGAGCTGCTTTACCCTCTGGAGGTATTTGGCTTTGGCTGACCTCTGAGCTGCCTCTGGTATTATTGTCGGTTCCTTTCTTTGTTCTGCTCATGTATTGATCCATGTGCCCATTTTTCTTAGGCAATTCGATGTCTGATAGGAGCTTCCATGTTGTGCTGAGGCAGGTTATAGGCTGGTATTGGATGGTGTTGTTCCCTGTTGGGGGTTGTTCATCATGAGGACTGTCCTACTTTGGGTTTGCCATTCTGACTGGGTACCTAACATTAGCAGCTGGTTCATTTTTGCATCTTCTTAAGCCAGCATGCATGAATCATGCTGAGCCCTATTGCTGTCCATTCTCTTGATGCTTCACACTCTTCATTACCTCCGCCAAGGAGGTAATGTTTTTGCTGGTGTTTATTTGTTTGTCTGTCTGTATGATTTTAGCAACTTTACAGAAAAACTACTGGACGGATATTCTTGAAATTTTCACCAGTGATAAAGAATCACCCAAGGATGTTCCCATTAAATTTTGGTCATGATCCGGATAGCGGTTTTGACATTATGACGTCATAACTTTGGCAGAGGTTTGCGCTCACTGAGCGCTCTTGTTTTGGACACTGTTGTTTGGATATCTGCTTGGGCGATAATTACTGGGTCTTGGCTGTGGTCTGCCTCCAAGTCTATTGACAACTGGGTTTGGTGTTATGTGATGCCTCTACCTCCCAGATACTTTAACAGTATTCCTCAGCCAAAGGCGGATCTATGGTCACCTTGGTACCATGAAACTAAGAGTAGAACTTAGGTGGATTTGTGGAGAACATCTTGTTTGTTCTCCTCGTTTCTGCTTCTCTTATGTACCTCTTTAGGCAGGTAGCTAGGGCTGTGAGGCTTTTGATGGCTCGCTATATTTCTAGGTCAGTTCTACCTCTGCTCAGTTTTTTTGAGAGGCTAACTTCTCTCCGTGCTGCCATGATTTTTATCTCTAGCCTTTTCTGTGGAGGGACCATTTTTAAGTGAGGGCACAGCTCCAACACCAGCTGTCATGTAAGAATATACCCCTAACTCTCAGTGGTACAGTAGAAGCTCAACTCCATCTGTGCTGGACCTACACGTTCATAGTAAATGCTCTCATGCATTTGACAACACGTACTGTAGTATATGTCATCAGTGTGTCCATGACTGCTAAAAAACATTTTGTTTAGACTTAACTGAAAGGGTAATAGCCAAGTTCGGTAACAGTATTAAAAACAAACAGATCATGACTTGAACATTGTTGGGTTCATTACATACCAAGTTTGCACTGGCTTCTCCTTTTGGATGAACGCTAGAATTGTTGGGACACGCACTAGCAGACAACTCAGCTTAATGTACATGTTACAGTGTAGTGTAATTTTATGTCTATATACCACAAGTTGCTATGACAGTGGTGGAAAGAAAGGAAAAAGAAAATGCAAATCATGTGTGTTTCTTTGATAGAATATTTATGTGTGTAAGTGGAAGGAGGGTTGGTTACTGATCTGACTTTTTGAACCAATAATTTGCAATGTGACTATAACCGTGTTCACTTTTTGGACTTCAAAGTGAACATATTTGGATAAAAGATGTGGAGTTTCAGGTAAGGAAGGAGTCAGAGTCATCAGTAGCCCCTTTTCCAGAAATATATTTTTTAAATAATCCCTGTTAATCTGTGTGGTTTGGGTTTGTCCAGATTACCAGCACGTCCAAAAAAATTTATATAAAAATTTTGATTCAAATCAGGCTCTGTCATTTCCAGTCACCAATTTGATGTTACACTAAATTTATTTATTTATGTTTCAGGCTGATGTAAATTTAATTTACAACATTACATATTGACCTTCAGTTATTTGTATTACAGTATGAATATGATGACCACGCAAACAGCATTGTATTAAAGAAAAAACATGTTCTGACAATGAGCAATTGCTTAGAGGTTGTTATATAGATCTGTTCATTTGTTGTTTGATCATTTCTGATATTTTTTAAAAATAAAACAATGTTTGTGTAAAATTCTGTAAGGCTACTTTACGTACATAAATTGTTTTGCCTCAGAAAGTTTCCTGACATTAATGGCTTGTCAAAATTACCGAGATATAGATTTTAATACAGTTGGTACAGACAATACCATTTCTTGACTTTAGGGGACCCCGCGAGCAAAACTTCCATGGTGTTGCTTTAATGTAACATTAAGCAAATTCTCATTGCTGGTGTTTCATATGATTGTTCTTCATTAATATTTTTGTCACACTGTGACTGTAACAATCACAAACATCATGCCCATTAATTTTCCATCAAAGATTTTGTAACTTGTGACAGTTTACTTTCTCCATTTCTATTTATTTTTTGTGAACATGACAGTTCAAAGCCATGCTTATTTTCAGTGTTGAGCTGCACTCCTGGTAGCCGCAGGAAGGCAGTCTGTCTGACACTGCATGCTATTTAGGCCTGTGAGAATAACGTGAATGTACTAGGCACCTGAAAGCATTTGTTATCCTGACTGTACGCAGATGGCTCATGTGTATGAATTTCAATATGATAGTGATCATGTGTACTTACACAGGTTTGTCTTCCCATCCTGCACTGCTGTGATATGTCGTGAGCCCACCGGGTAAAGCGTGGCATGGTTTATTTGAGATGGGAAACAATGAGTCCTGGGGATTGCAGTAGAATCCCCCATGCCTCGTTCAGCCTCATTGCCAGAGTGCCACCCCTAATTTAATTACCTCCCTGTGTCTGACAGACCCTGCTGCATGCACTGGCTGCTGTCCCTGCATTACATTAAACATACACACTCTGGCAAAGAACAGTTGGCGATCCATGGGGGAAAGTGTAGGCGGCCAGCCTTTCAGAAAATGAAGTAGGCTGGTGTGTGTGCACACAATCACACAACCAGCAGCTTCAATCCCTTCTGAGCAGGTGAGAGCTGTGCAGATGCACTTCAGTGGCAGAAAAAATAAGCCCTTAATTACCACCCAGTCTGTCTTTCTGTTCCTCGCCTCCCCCTTTATCTTCCGCTTCTCCATTGCACTGCACTGCGGTTGCGGCGCTTGCCTCAAGGCTGGTGATTGCGGCGCGAGGCTCCTCCGAGAGTCTTCCCTTGTTATTATCCTTAAACAAGCAATTACAGCCGAGTCCCTGAGTGGAGCAAAATAGAGAGGGCACACCCATAGAAAAGCTCTGGCTTCCTCAGACAAACGAATAGCAAAGCTCTCCAGGGCAACTTTATTTCTTCACTCTACACCAGCACCGCAATGATGGAAGAAACACTATGGTGAGCATAGAAAAACACTGGGTGGTAAAAAAGACAGGACAAGTTTAAATAGCAGTGATGAACACAATACAAGCAGAGTTTCTATGTTTTGATATGACATGGTTATGAAACACATTTTTCTATTTTAAAAGTCATCACAGTTATTTTCCTAACGTCTTGGTTTTTGGGGGAACAGCAAATTAGCAGGGAGTGCCTCAGGAGCGGCAACTCCAGTTCAGATGTTCTGCAGCCGAGTCACAAGCTGGAAGTCTGGGAATGCCCACGCTTTTGATCCAGCCACTATAACAAATCTGTGTTCGCTTAGATGAATGAGTGAAGATCCCAACAAACTAAATGTGGGGCAAAAAGTATGTTTGTGTATCACATGCTACCGTTTTTTAGATTACTTGGAGATAATGGGCCTCTCATGCAAAAACCACTTGTACAAAGACAGCTGGACTTAATTTTCATATTTTGATTTTTTTTTTTTTTGTTCAGTTACAAAGATAATTTACAATTCTAGATCTGTTGTAGAAGTCCTGCAATTGTTTTTCTACTTTTTTTTTCTATAGTTCATTATTTCAAATTTCAAGTAAAAAAACCCCAAACAAACAGATTTGTAAACAGATATGAACAGTTCTTGCAAGAGATCAAACTGGAACTTAAGCCACAACAAATACGTCATGAAGTATAATGGTAAGCTTACATTTTTAGTTCTCATTTGTGATAAGGTGGATTACTGGATGTTTTTAAGTGCATTGTGTGTGGCACCAGAGGGTCATGTAGAGCAGTAGTTTGTACTCTAAGAAAAAGGGTCAACAACGCCACCCAGGGAGAAGGCCCCGGGATCTATATCATTCAAATTCTTCTACACAAAAAGGCCACGTAGGTCTGGACAGATAAGGGCAAAGGATGTGATTAATTACAGTTTACTTTATTTTACCACAACACTTTAAAAATTAGCTTATTGATTTGCCAGAATTAAAAGTAAATGGTTAAAACATTATATCCAGAGAATAACATTCATTCATTTTCTATACCCGCTTTATCCTCACTAGGGTCACGGGGGTCGCATGGAGCCTATCCCAGCTACT
>JAQQZY010000027.1:34416105-34428578 GCA_030068375.1 Ostorhinchus rueppellii | reverse complement strand
TATATAACAGTACAAAGGGAAAAAAAAACTCTGGGGAATGAAGTCCACTTTTTTTTCAGAAAACAAATAACAATGTGTCTTTAGAAATAAATAAGACTTATTTCAATCAAAAGTGGTTTTCACAGATTTCTAATAAAAAATAAAGAAATGAATAAACAATTGCTTATTTTATTTTTCTCAACCCTCAAATGCTCCCCAGGAACTCACTCAAACTCCGAGACCCTCCCCACACACATATGCCTCTGCATAAAACTGTAGAAAACAGCTCATCCAACCTGAACCACCAGAAAAGCTACATAGGTTATTCAGTCATAAATGATACTCAAACAAAATCCTTAATGAGCAGCAGAAATCCCATAACAAACCAAAGATTTCACTATCCAAAATCAAAGCATGCATCACATGTCGGAGTTATCCTACATGCTTATGGTAGTGATTCCACCACTGGTTTTGGTCTTATTGTACATTTCGGGAATGGCTTTCTTGGAAAAATACTTTCAGTTCGGAAGTTGGCCTCCAGCATCCGCATCAGACACAACAGCCCTGCTTCCTAACGCTGTCTTTTAAACCCATCGGGCAGTGCTTAATTTGTAAAGTGGGAGGTCCCGGAGCACAGAGGATGGGTGGGGACATGGACTAAAAACTCTGCGTGCACATCACATCAGAATGGTAGCCTATTTATTTTGACATAAGAATTACCCTGATTTCTTAAGTGACTTTGGCCTACTTATTTATTGTAATATTACCAGTTATCAAGTACTGAGACAGAGTGCAGTTTTACATGTTAAAGGCTTTATTTCACTCACACAGCAAGATAGAAACCAAAGTTCTTTTAGCCATAGCCACAATGCCCAGAACAAACGGATGAGTTTTAGGCACACACAACACTCACTCACAGTTCACCAGTTTGTTCTCACTCTGCATACTATGGAAAGACAACTCTATCACAATTCACCACTGCCACAACGACCAAACCACCAAAATGCCATTAAAAATGGCATAAATTCTCCTGCTGACTGAATGAATGAGGAAATCAAATACCATGTGTGGCTGAAAGTGGGCAGAGACACAGAGAAACTGGAGGTTCACTGAGTAAAACCTGGTCCAGACCAGGTTAGTGTCATAGTCTGTTACTATGGTAACTGACCCAGAACTTCAGTTCCTCTGTCTGTGAAACAGGCTAAAGTTTGCCCTCCTTCTGTGGATTGAGTTAGCTTCCTTTGTGAAATGGAAAACTCAGAGTTTTCCTCATTTCAGGGTTAAAACTCAGAGTTTGCACTAAACCTGCTTTATGAAACAGACCTGACAGACTCCTCTCATTTATGTTCAGTGAGCGCCATCTAGCATCCTTGACTGACTTCAGCAAGACAGATGTGAAAACCTCAGTGCAGTATCGATCTATAGCCTAAATGTAATGGGTATGTTTTGTTGTATTTATGGTGTGCATCACTCATATGAACCCCAACAGGGTCATTTCAGTATGTGTCAGTTAAGTTGTTGACATCAGTCTTAGATCTGGTGTTTGTGAGAAGACAGAATAAAGCATAACTTTTATTCATTAGACCTCCACAGTCACAGAGTTTTACCGACACAGTTTCACACACATTTCATTCATGTGGTCTGTCTTTCCTCTTCACTTATTGGCTGATGACAGTTCAACTGTAGTGGCTGTGAAAGCCAGGGGGATGAAAAGAATACTAGAAAACGCCGTATTTTACGCTGTCAAAAGTGACACAGAACGCCATAAAATAAAATACAAGGTTTAAAAGAGCCTTAAGATGACGCTTTTTATGCCACTACAGGCAGCTATGGCTCAGGGGATAGAGTGGGTCGTCCAATATCCGGAAGGTTGGTGGTTCAAATCCCACTCTCTCCAAGTCAGTCTGTTGTGTCCTTGGGCAAGACACTTCACCCTCCAGTGCCACTTACACTGGTGTATGAATTGGTGTGCAGGACTCTCTTGAAAAAGAAAAGAAAAACAGTAAATGACAGCGTAAATACCAAATTTTTTGTGGAAATTTACGGTAAATACACTAAACAATTTTTTATTTATTCATTGATTTACTCATTTGCTTTGCGACACATCATGGAGGTGGGAGAGCCAATGAAATAGGTCCTAGATCCAACGTCGGAGGTTCCATAGCTAGCCCCAGCATGCTCCGGCTCAAATTAAGCCCTGCCGTTGGGTGAATCTCACACTCTGTATCTGTAGCCAAACAGTTAGAGTTGGTTTTACTGTGTTCCCCTTGGTCCATTCCTTGAGATGTCCAGGCAGCATGTGCTATTTTTATTTTTCTGCTCCATGCTGCAGTTGTGTTCTTGTCTTTTAGTAATTTGAAAAACAATCACTTTTGAACATTTATGAATCGTTATCGAATCATCACGTGTTGCATCACTATGACTCTAATAATCGATGCATTAGCACATCCCTACCAAGAGGTAAGACACTTCTATCCAAATACTGTTAACTACAAGTTCTTAAAAGCTAACAGATGTGGCAAATAGCTTCTCATTTCTGACAGAAACATTTGTTTGACTATGTTACAATGGGAAAACGTCATGTGATCTAATGAGTCCCGACTGATCCCCCCTTGCCGTCTGTGGGAGGGACAGTGCCTACATGCAACTATAAATCAGCATTACTATGTAATGGTTTTAAAAATGCAAAAATGTATCAAAATATAACATCTAATAAAAAAAAAAAAAAAAACAGATTAGTGAGTATACGTGCAGCTAAAAGATTCAACCCAAACTGTAAAACTGCATTGTGTGCTTTTCCTTTAAGGGCTGACTCTGTAAGTGTGATTTAAATTTTGAATGCAGTGAGCCAGCGCTGCAAGTAAAAAGTCTCATGAATAAGTGTGGAAAGACATCCTCTGCCTGTTACTGAGGCAGGAGTGAGTGGAATATTCAGCACTCTCAGTATGAAGCCTGTTTTCAACTGCAGTGACGGATGCGTGGACCCCTCCCCTGTCCCCAGGCTGACCCTGCTTGGAAGCCAATCTTTTGGGTGGGAGAGAGGGTTCATAGCTCTGGGCACATACTGCATTAACAACTCCCTCTCTGTTTACCTGTGAACTTGAACTCCATTCACAAACTGGTCTGTGCACTATGTGTGGAAGTGAAAGTGTTCACATGCATTCCAGCACACAGGACTTTATGATTATCTGTCTGTCAACACTGGACTACGTGCCTGCCAGAGCCTGAAGGTGTCAGCCTTGGATATAGATGCTTTAACAGATAAAAGGAGTACCATTCACCACTACTACATTGTACTACACCATTAACTCTGAACTCTTCATAGGTTTTCCTGGAAACAACAAACAACCTTTAAAAACTCACATCTGTGGCGGCAGCTAGTAGCTAACAACACCTGCTGTAACATAAAAAAAAAACTACACATCAAAAATATGGTTGTTCACTGCACCTTATTATGTATCATCGATGCAGTCTACTAATGGTAAAATAAGCTTTAAGACTTTTTAAAGACATTTCTGTGCAAAAGAAACAGTTGATTTCCATCATTACTAACATGACATGTAAACATAAAATACAAAAAAAAAAAAAATACTACTAAATAATCAGATGCTCACTTTGTGATGTCCTTTTAAGGTTTGTCTCAATTTAATGGCATCACCCAGCCACTTGATGAAAACAAATGGACACAATATCCAACTTGACTGAATGTCTTACATTTTGGCAAGAGTTCATTTGAACTCAAGGATCAACTGAAATTATTTTGTTGGCCAGTCAAGGCCTCCTCTGAAACTTCTGGACATAAATGTGCAGTTCTGAACAAGTATTTTTGTGATAATAATAAGGAAAATTTCAAACAAATATGAAAGAGAGTAACATTTTCTATCCAAAAAGATGAAAGTCAACTTCACTCTTGTGTATGACATAACTCACTTTTCTAACTTCAAGGAGAGAAACTTGAAGTTCTGGATTTACTTGGACTCTATTGTTATATCATTTTACCAGGGTGTAAGTAAAACTTTACATTTTTTGACAGGGAAGACTTTAGACTACAGCTTGGTGATAATTATACCATCTGACTACATGATTTGTGTCAGTGTGTTGGTACGAATGGTGTTTCAGCACATGATACATTACAATACTGTACAAAACATACAAAATATTTATCATTAATGCAACTTGTAAAACCCTCACCATTCCTAGTGTCATCTCATATCTGGCACACACACAAGATGGCTGTGCTATAAATTTAATAAACCAAGAGCAGCAATTAAACCCATGACAGCAAAACTGTAACTGTTCAATAACAAATAATTTATCAACATCTGAGCTTGAAAACAATGTACAATTGGTATTCTGACATTAGAAAATCATATGGTAATTTTAAGGACTATTACATGAAATCTCAGCAGAAAATCCCAGGGGTCTAGTAACACTTCTTCTCAAAGCTCTGTAACTCAAAGCTCTTATTGTGAAAGGTAATAATGAAAGTGGTTGATTTGTTTGGTAGTTGCTGTCTATTTTGTCTTTCTTGAGCTGTGTTTGAGAGACATGTAGCAGCATAAATCACATACTGAGTGCTTAACACCTGCAGTTTGCCTCTCAGTTAGCTGTTGTGTAGAGACAACGTTGTCCTGGTGAATCCTCAGATGTTGAGACTCTTTTTTTTTTTTTTTTAAACTGTGAGAAAACATAGACACCACCATAAGCATCCATGAGGCCACATGGGGCCAGTATCCCAGCATGCCCTATGGACTAGCCAACAGTACAGTGACAGTGTAGTGCTGCAGGGAGCCGAACCTGTGATCAGTAGAAACATAAGAAGAGTATATTTTAAAAGACCTCACATTGTCTGGGTATATGCTCACTGCTATAAATGCACAAGTGTGTAGGTTTTGCATTAAAGTTACAAGAACATGACATTTATACATGAGTGAACTTACCATGTAGCAAAAACAACATTCAGTCTATGGAGTTGGCTATAGGGCAACAACTAATGGTAGTTTGGTATGTCATACATTTTGTATATCAATTTTTTTTTTCAATTAATCAATTGCTAATAATCATTAGCCATGTTCAGCGTTTCTTAGGATCTATAGGGTGACCTCCTCAAATTCTTTGATAGATCCACAATGAAACTCAAACTGAAAATCATCTCAAGGAGTCAACTGACTGGTTCGGTCATTGTGCCCGAGTTTGTTATGTGCCTCTGTTTACCCAGCTTCTCATCTTGTTCTCTGTTTTGAACATTATGATTGTGATTAACATTATGAGAATACCATTGCTTTTCTATTATTGTATAAAGGAAAGAGTTGAACATTTTGAAAAATGCAACCAGAAGCTTCATCATTTCAAGGTGAAGTCTTCTTTTTGAAACCTGACGAACTATTCCCTGTAGATTTTCACAACCACACATGTACACAGAACTGTCGAATGGAAAAACAGACAATATAATATGCAATCACAATTCATAAGACAGAAAATGTCTTTTGTAAAGTGAGTTTACACCAACAAAACAGCCTCTGATTGTAACTGTTTCCATTTCAGACCTAACTCCCACCCATCCAACACAACTACGTACAGTGTAATTCTGTGTTTATTATTAGGCCTGCAGCATGTTTCCTTTTATACCTCCATAAATATTTGTAGAAGACCACCAAAACACAAGTTTACTGGTCATGGCTGCACATGCAAAAAAAAAAAAAAGAGAGAGAAAAACTCTACCTTCATGTATGCCCTCAGCTCTACACACACATGAAAGTTAGATTGTTCTGAGCACGTATACACAAACTGTAGAATTCCTTATGATACTTCCCGAAACACTTACCATACAGGTTGTGGATACTTTATGTGTTTTTGTGTCCATAGCTGTATGGACACACATATAGTGGTTCTACAGTGAATGTGGAAACTACAGAATATTGCTGAGGTGTGTCCTGATAACAAGCAAAGATGTTTTCCTCATTAATGCAAAGCTGTAGAAATGCAGATAACAAGTCACATATAAAATAGAGAGTGATGGGCTGGTAGTTGAACCTTGTGGAACTTTCTGAGGAACTGCACTTTATTTTGAACCATCGTCTATGGCCCACACGCTGACATAATGTCACATATTTTAGCTTTAGGGAATACACATGCTATTCACGGCTGTTTTGTGAATATAACATTTGGACTGTTGTAGTTTCTTTTGAGGAAGGTACAGATTAACTTACTCTGATTGAACTTCTTTCATTACTGGATCTTTAATTTATTTTGCATTTATATTTAAATATTTAGTAGTTTTCAAAAATGTTTTCAATAAAACTTAGAAGTCAACCACTTATAATCATACAAAGATGTCATTTCAAGATCTTTTATTATAAAGAATATTTAGGTTTTTGTGGAAATAAAATAAAATGACACTAAAAATTTTTGCTAAACATATGCATCTCCCCACCTAACACTTGTAAGCTGTGTATGCAGAATCTTAGACCCTGGAAGCAGGCTGATCTCTGCGTATGTGAACATGCGCTTCGGTTGGCGGCTGCCGTCATAGTGGTAGAGGCCTTGTCTGGTCTGGGCAGCGAGGGGTTAAGCTGGCGGCGGCTGGTGTGTTCACAGCAGGAAGGCAGTGGCCGAGTCTGGGCCAGCCTCCAAACAGATGTTGGTTTGTTTCAGGGCTGTGGTTAAATAGTTGGATGGTGTTCCAGCACACAGGGGAGAGAGGAGGGGATTAGAGCTGTGAGGACTGCAGCTGCACAGACAGAAAGAGGAGGAGGAGGAATGGACTCAAACACTGACTGCAACACAATGATACAGCACTGAATGAAAAAGATGGTCGGCTGTGTGACCTTCAGTCCTTCATCATCATATTTTAAACCACTGGCATACACACAAATTATTCATACTTACTGAGAATGCAGAATTTATGCTGGATTTTTTATTCTACTATTTTCTTAACCAAACTTATTATGTTGGAGAAATAAACCAAGTTTTTAGGATTTACATTTATTCTCTGCAGGGACAGAATGCATACCTTACCTCTGCACAAGTTGGTGCACTGCTGTACATTGCTACATTGCTTATTGGAAGTAACCACCAAGCAGTGACCTCCAGGCCAGAAAAATGTGCAAGTGTCAAAGTCTGCAGTTTCTTGAATGTCCACTTGAGGCACCAAAAGCAAGTCCAACCCCATATACCAGGGTTTCTCAACATTTCTGTAATGAAGCCTCACTAACGGCATCATGAGCCTATTGGCACCCCTTCCCCCCATGGCTGGAAAAATTTGTGGGACTGAGGGGGTGCATAATTTTACAATTAACATGATGGACCTCTACGTGGGGGATGGGAAGAGTTATATATATAACTGTGTCGAGAAAGTGGAATGGAAACCCCTCACCTTATCATTGATTACCTGCTGCTCCTCAAAAACAGGGGCGATGACAATGTGCTGGATGATATGCCCCCCAGCCCTGCTCAATCCCTTCTCAATCTGGACTTCAATATGTAATTCTACAAGTAACGCAATGGACCTCTATGAGGAGTACGTGTAGATAAAACTGTGAGAAAGTGAAGCCCCCCACTCACAGATCTCAGACTGAGGTCCATGAGTGGGGGGCGGGGATGGGGAGGGAGTAGGTTTATACTGTTGTGATGTACAACAGTAGTTGCCAACGCACCCACACACACAGACACCACACACCAACTCACTCACAGGGTTTACTTAAAATAGGGTCAGACCAAGGACACAACAATAAAACCTGCAACATCTTACAAAGCTCCCCTGTGCAACATTTTCTGCTCATTCACACAAAAGCAATGCTGCAGGATATTGTATGCTTCAAACCTGCAATGAAAACACAAATTAATGTGACAGGACTTACCAGAGAACGTTACACTGTACAGTAACAGGTGCACTGAATCACTTTTCACCTGCTGCATTCTAAAATCATTTTTGCCTCATTGCAAATCTTGGTCTGTAGTAGCTTGAGGAAAGTAAGACAGGAACAAAAAACAAACAAACAAGAAAAGCACTCAGAGAGCGCAGAGCAGCACCAAGGTAGTATTTGTACTTTCCTCCACTAGATGGCGCTGAATCACCTCATAGGTAACTCAGTGCTGTCATGCCCTATCTCCCAGTGATAAAGAAACATTTTTAAAAATTCTTGGATCCAGACAGTGATCTGGATCCCCACCAAAATTTAATCTGTTCTTCCTTGTCCCATTTCTAACAATTCCTGAAATTTCATCAAAATCTGTGCAGAACTTTTCAAGTTATTTTGAACACAAACAGATAAACACTGGCAAAAACATAACCTCCTTGGCAGAGGTAAAAAAGAAACTTAAAAAGGAGTCAAACAAAGGAGTCAAACAGTACAACTAATTGTAGCTGGAGAAGACAAACACAAAAATCAGATTAAAGAGAACTGTGATTGTCAAGTCATTCAGATGTTTTTCAATCTTTTTTTTTTTTTTTTTAAATAAAAGATGAAATTGTAAATATTCTCCAAAAAGAATATGTGGTCTCTGGGAGGAGGAAGAGAGAGCGAGGACAGAAAAACTCCACCACTTTTTTTTTTTTTTTTTTTTTGCATAAATAGCACTTTGAAGTCAGGAATGGGGAGATGGAAGGAGGAGAAGGAGGGGTTGGGGGAGGAGAAGAAGAAGGGGGAGAGAGTGGCTGTGGATATGAAAGAAGCACCGTGTCAAAACTTTTTCAAGTGCAGCTCAAGTTAAATATGCCTGGTTGGCCCTTGGGGGCCCCCGGCTGTACTCGCAGAGCTTAGTATTTCACCTCCTTCCACTGCTCACCTTCTCTCTGCAGCCCACCCTCCATTAAAACAGCACATACTGGCTTAGCCCATAGCTTTAGCTCATACATAGGCCTTGATCTCTTTAGAAAGCAAGCGTGAGAGCTGCATTTTGAAGTGGATTAGTCCCCATAGTATCGCTCAAACTCTTTTTAAGTCCAGAGTGTGTACGGTTAAAGCCAATTAGCTCTCAGGTCCAGTTTTTATTCTGTCTCAAGGATCTTGGTGGATGGCATCCGATATTCATCAGATGGATGAACTTCAGAGCAGTGCAGTGTTTACAAAACCTAGAGAAAACTTAACAGCTCATCAGCATTATTTCATACTGTAAGTCATCAATTCAATAGATTTGGTTGATCGTGTTGCTATCATTGAAATCACTCATATTCATGAACTTGTGTTGTCCTGATCAAACCGTAGTCATAGATTACTAGATCAATTTGTTTTACAGGAGGAACAATGATCACAATTTGAAATTAAAGGTAATGCAAAAGTATGTTAAAGTCTAAAGCCAAGAAGGCAAGTCCAAAAGTTAATCCCGGTTAACCACTGGCCATATTTTTTACAACAAAACAAACAAAAACACAAACAAAAAAGGTTTTGGTAGCCTACAGTCTTTTCCCCCTTCATGACAAACACTGTTACTGTTTTGTTTTTGTTTTTTTGTCTCACATATTTGCATCCCATTAAGTTACCTATGAAAGCATGTTCAGTTGCTAAGTCAGATAAAAAGGTTTGACTTAACAACTACAAATGGGTCACATTTAGACAAATGGTCCATTTGTATCATTACCAGAACAATTTTCCTGCTGACAGTTCTGCTACAGTTGCAGCCATGAAGTTGTACTAACGAGATCAGGTTGAACAGTACCTGGTCTACTAGGACAACTTAACCTAACAATTGTTTGCTAGCCTGCTAATAATCCTGAATAGTGCTCATTAGTGTGCTTATACATTGTGCAAATCTGCTGATACTTTTGTTTTAATTAAAGTTTATATTATATATATCTTATTATATTGTACTAGCGCATTGACCTGTGGGAATCCACAGATTCGACAGCAGTAGTGCTGATAAAATGGGGAGCTGAGCTAGACTTACTGGGGTAATACCACAGATTAGGAGAAATATGATGGCCCTTATTTTGTTTTGTGTATATATATAGCTTTTCTCTTGCCCACCTGGGCAGTGTCTCCTTCAGACTCGGTCCTCTGGGGGTCTGAGGGTTCTGCGCAGGATCTTAGCTGTTCTTAGCGTTGCGCTCTTTTGGATAGAGATCTCAGATGTTGTTCCTGGTCCTCCCAGCTTGGAGGGCACTGCCCCCAGTGCCCTGCTCATTACTGGTGCCACTGTTGTCTTCACACCCCACATTCTCCTCATTCAGCCCTTGGTATTTTTCAAGCTTCTCATGTTCTTTCTTTTTGATTTTGCTATGATGATTTCACATTATGCTGCTACAGTACAGTTAAAGTGCTGCTGCTACATGCACCATCACTTCAACTGAACTGTTGCTTCATACTGTGAAATTTTTACATATTAAGTTACTTTGCATATTTTTTGGTAGTTTTTCGTCTACCCTATTGACATATATATATATATATATATATATATATATATATATATATATATATAAAATCCTTTTATCTTCTATTCTACAAAACCGAGATCTGATTACCATTGATTGGTCGTCAGTAAAGCTGAGTCTGAGATATAACGTTCATTTTGCTCTAGTTTATAGGGGGTAAAACCCTCATGGGCCTCCACCCCTGGACCCCACAATTCTCCTTTACCATCCCTTCCATTTTTTCTGGATCTGCCACTGAATCTTCCTTAGCTTTGCTCTCTATGGATTATGGCATCTTGTTTTTAGAAACAGATGTGATCCCATATGTTACAAAGTCAAGAATCTCTAAAACCAGCACCATTTGTGATATAACTAGTCGACTAAAACCAATTGGGAGAACAAATCATTATTCTTATTATTTTTGTTTAGCTGAGTTTCGTTTTTGTTTTTTTATCCAAAAACAACAATAACAAACAAATAGTGCTTCATCAACAGTAAGCATGCACAGTTTCTCATGTGTTGTGCAGACCCTGGCACAGATGCACTCCTGCAGAACAAAGATTTTACACAGTTTAATTAAACCAACATTTGAGCACATAAGCTGGCTGATGGTTGTTTACTTCTGGAGACAAGCTTATTTGCTGACATGTTGCTGTGCTTGAACTGTGTGGGATCTATAAGAGCACAATCATCAATTTGAATCGATCTGAAATGACGCAAAAAAATTGTGGAGAATAAAGACAATTTAGGAACTCTCATCCAACACTTAATCTATAGACTTTGTGTTTCTTTGATCATTTCATGTTACAAAATGATTTTACCTCACGCCAGATATACCATTGGATGAAATTGGCCAATTGTATAAATGTTCAGTCCTTTGTGAGAACATTCCTTTGGCATAAAGGTACACACACACATACATAACACATGGAATGATTCTGTGTATGAACAGACAGGGAGAGTCTGCCCAGCAGCTGGCAGACACGATGATGATGGTATGAGTGGTTAAGCTGTTTGATGAAGGGATGGGGGTGTTTGAAAGTGGTTTGCTGTATGTGTATGTGGGCGAATAGGTGGGAGTGGTGGTGGGGGAGGGCTGTGAGCCCCTATCCAGCTGCAAAGTCTGGGATGCACCTGGGCCTGCTGTCTAAACAGCACTGTTCTGTTCTGCATGACTGCCCCTGAAAGTAAGTGTGTGTGTGTGTGTGTGTGTGTGTGTGTGTGTGTGTGTGTGTGTGTGTGTGTGTGTGTGTGTGTGTGTGTGTCTCACATCATGATGATGTGGCTTTGTTTATACAGTGCCTTATAGGAACAAAATGAAGGTCACTAACATTAGATAGTAAATGTGAGGGTTAAAGCCTTGTGATGGACTATGCATACCAGTCATGAAAAAACATCCAAGTTGATTGTACAACAAGTAAACCAGCTGCTACTATACACTATATCTAGTAGTGATGGATTGGTCACAGATGTTTTATTAAAAATTACACAGGTAGTGATCAGGCTGTGGTAGAGTTTTTTTGTGGGCAGGTGCGATGCTCAGGATCAGCGGGGGTTTGAAGAGTCAGAACTCCGGAGAAGACAGGCAGATCCCTCACTGAAGCAATGCAGAAAACACAGACATGGGTAGAAAAAACTAGGCTCAGGGAAGCCCAGACCAGCAAGCGGCACACTGACAGACGAGAGACAGGAAAAACCAAGGCAGATCTCGTAGTCAGGGATGGAAGGCTTGTCAGCTTACTGAGGTAGAGACAAAGGAACATGGACTGAATCAGATGGGTTTGGAACCAAGAAGTCAAGCAGGAACAGAGTGCTAGAGAGTCAGGCATGAAACTTGGACAATCTGGCAAAGAGGAGCTGAACCAGAGCTCCATATACGCTGGCCAACATTTGACACACCTGTGAGCACAGGTGGAGAGGGTAGTTCCTGATGAGAGAGAGGACAACAGTTGGGAGTCCCAAGTGAAAGTGTTTGTAGCTGATGAGGTATGGCAAAGTGAGGGAGGAGACAGCTTTGAAGCAAATTGACATATGCAAACTGTTCATCCATCAGTGAAAATACAAAGAAAATACAAGCAAGGGAGCCTGCTGTTAATGAAGGTACGATTGTATACTTACTTCTGCTCCTTTGATTTTGAATTTCATA
>JAQQZY010000027.1:34366637-34383562 GCA_030068375.1 Ostorhinchus rueppellii | reverse complement strand
TACCAGCTTCCCTTCATCACTCACCTGAGGTCCACTCCGTGGACCAGCTTGGACCTGAGTGTACCAGCCGGTGCACTCCCGTGTGTGAGAAGAGGACTCCAACACATTAACTGTGTTATTGAGTTTATTGTATTTCCCTGCAAATCATTAGTAAACTCATTCAGATTTTACTCCTGTCTCTGGTCTCGCTCCTGGGTTCATTCTTGGTACGTTACACCTTAAAAACAGTGATATGCGCACCACAAAATAAGCCCAACTCAATAAACATTAAGTAGTCCATGTCTTGTTAAAAATGTAGCATTTGGTATCAGCTTTTGACATGAGTTGACATTATGAGGGCCTGCTAGTTAGCATTCACTTGTCCGTGTGCGCCCATACATAAATAAAACTCAGTGTTAGTGTAAATACATTTTTATTCACATGTCTTATTTGTGATTGACCTCATGCGGGCACACAGGAAAGGCTAAGGGGCAGGATGTGGCCCGCGGCACATAGGTTGCCCGGGTATACTCAACAGTGATGCTACCAGCTGTGTGAACCTGTAATCAGGCTTAGCAATATTTAGTTGAAGAATATCCATGTGCTAATACTGTCACAATCAAAATGTAGTATTGTTAAGTTTGCATAAAGCAAGAATTAGTGTATACTACATATAGAATATGTAGACCACTTTAGCTTGGTGTCAAAACACCCTTTATAATGAATCAGAACTTATCTTGTGGTTTTTCTTGTAGTTCAAAACTACCAGACTCCCCTGACGAATATGTCAGTTTTTGCCAAAAAGCAAAATAAAACACAAAAACACATAAAAGTGGCCAGTTGTTTGGGATCCAAACTAGCTGGTACATTTAATCAACATCACTCATGAACAAGCAACTCCTGGAGAGTGTTTTGTTAGAGGAGCCTGTTGAAGAACACCTCAGGGCTTCAGGTCAGCTGACTTACACAGTTTTACTATTTTGCAAATTTACAAATTTTTTAAGTCTTACATTATAGTCCAACATTATGAAGGGAGAAAGTAATTATTTCAAGGTGTGGTTCCAGGCTTTTCTCATGAAGCATGGTACCCCCCAGTGTGGGCATGGTGAATTGGAGTACATGTGTAGACCTGTCTCTGAACTGCAGTGAATTTCCCATTGAGAACTGAATTAAGGACAAGAGTAGCTCAGTGTGGAACCAGGGAATATGGTGGGATGGTGTTAAACACAGCACTGCGAGTACATACATTCCAAACTACAGTTTTACCAGTTCCCTCCTGGGATTTGTTTTTCATCAAAGGTGCAAAAGAGCCCATTAAAAAGCAAAGATGCTCCCCGCCAGCTGCTTGGAAGATGACTGATGTCAAGCAGAAAGTTCTATAAACATGAATGTGACTTTCGTCAATGCAACGCACGCTCTCTGAGACAGGAAAAAGATCCATAAGATGAGAGGCAGTCCATCAGTGGAGAACAGATAAGAAGATAAGAGGATATAAGCAGACAGAGTGATGGACAGACAGACAGAAACAGATGAGATACTGTATGACAGACAGACTGTTTTGATTCAGTGATATACAGCTGGCTGCCTCACAGGGGAGAGCTTTGCTTCAAAGCCTGGTGGTCTGTCTGAGCTGTTTGTACTCTGGCTGCTGCTGCCACTCTCACACACAATCAACAAACAGCTATTATCTGTGGCTTACATAGTCTGCACTACAGCATCTGCAGCACTGGATGAATGCAGAGCTGCATTCTAAATGAATGTCACCTTGTGAACACAACAATCTACAGCTGTGCTTTACTGATGCAGCCCCACAATCATTGTCCTTTCCCTTCAATCATGCTTTGAATTTCCTCTTAAGGCCAACTGACACTCTGTGATTCATGACTGTTAAGGGTGTAAGTTAAGTGTTGTGAGAAAAAGGTGGTAAAATCTCATCGGTCCAAAACAGTAGTCCTAGAGCTTTCTGTGAGACATATTCACCATGGACTGATTTGGCTTTGACTTGGGTGAAGACAGCCTGTGGCAAAATTCAAACTGTCAGAAAATCTCAGTTGGATTGGTTGTAAAGTCTATGTTTCTAAGGTTTTAAAGGCTAAACAATAACTTTTGTTTTGTCAGTTAACACATAAAGACCCAGTGTTACTTTAGTGGCAGTTCCCAACTGATTTTTTCCTCTATATTTAACTTTTCTTAAGTCAATCTTAAGTGAAAGTTTGAGGGTATAACCATTTAAGCCATATTTGAAGTGACATTGTTGAGGTTGCATTTTAACCAAAATTGCAACAAAAATTACGTTATTTAACGTACCTACCAATAATAGATTTTCACAGAGCATAGGGTTCTATGAAATGGACTGATGTACTGCAGGGTTGTCAAATGGCAGGGTCCATTCTGGTTCCTGGGATGAATTTGTGCAATGCAATAATTACACTGAAGATATTAACAATCAAAGCTGTTAAAACCATTTTAGTTCAGATGCCAATTCAATCTTAAATGACTAGGAAAATACTATCATAATAAAATATAAAGCATGGCAACTCCAAATATTTCTCTTTTTTTAGCATAAAAAAGAAAAATTACATGAATGTTTACATTTACAAACCATCCTTTTGCAAAAAATAGAAACAATCTAAACAACTATGAACAACCTGAAATCTCCTAAGATCAGAGACTATTCTTAAATGTTTTTTTTTTAAATGTTTTAATATTTTGTGTCTTTGTAGATCCATTGTGACCTGTGGGTCGTAATGCACATGTGATAAACTGAGACATAATATTGATATTAAAATATCAAAAAGTGAATGAAATCATTACCCATCATGCTTAACTGTCTATAGTACAAGGATCTGTTTGTAATGTTAGGATCTGGTATAGTTTCATTTAGTTAGGTCTAGGTTTAGTGATGTGATGTGTAAAAGAAAAAAAGGCAGAAATAAATGAATTAACAGTATGTGTATATTGCTTACAGTTCTCAAAGCTAAAAGTGGTCCGACAAAGGGCAAATCAAGCTGTGCACATGTAGTATGTAGAAGGTACAAGAACTTGAGGATCACTGGTCTTTGGATCAATATCTTCCTGTTTCTTTCACCCTGTTTTTTCCTCCTTTCCCTTTCCTCACAGCTTCTGTACAAGTAAATACCCTTCACTTTTCATTACTGTATTACTTAATTAGGCCGTGTTTTGCACCCTTGAGCTCCTGCATCCCTTTCTACCTCCTTACTTCTTTTTTTTCCTTCTCTGTATGCATCCTCTCTCCAGAGACCATCTGTGCCTTAGCCCAAATCCACTGGGAAATGTTTTAATTCAGAAAACTTCTCCACATACTCTCCAAAAGGAGGCCTAGTGATAAACTACCATAGTTGATGGTAAAAATCGTTTGCTTTCTAAAACTTGTTTGTTAAGTGACCACAATTTTAGCAATTAGACAACAAATCAATTTTGTTGATGCTGATATTTGAGGAAATGTCTCACACTGCTGCTCTACTGCTGTACTCAAACTGCTGAATTGGCTTGATATCACTGTGACTTTCATTTCCACAGCAACATATGGCAGAATAAACAATAGACATCTATGCTGCTGCCCAGTGTGTGACAGCTGTGTAAACTCATGTATGAATACACACACATTTAGCATCTCTGAATACACATATGCACATACAGGCAAAAGCAGGCAGACACACACACACTGATAATTCATTCTTGTGTGTTAAAAACAGATTATATATATATATACACACACACACACACACACACACACACACACACACACACACATACACAATATAAATGAATATATATGACAAAAGGATTTCATGCATGGAACATTTCTAAACAGTTTCAGTGAACTGTTTGTCAGGCACAGTGAGGCTCACAATAACAGCCAAATAACTGGATTCCTCAAATGTCTCTGTGCATGTGGGGTGATTTGACCAATATGATGACAGAATATAATAATAACAATTTGTCACCACATGTTTCTCACAAAGCTAATAATGTATAGGTTACATCCTTCTGTGTATTTTAATTTAGTTGAAGCTGCAGTTCTTGATTTTTGATTTTTTTTTTTTTTTCACTGCAAAAAAAATTTCAAAATTACCTATCAATTCACTTTAATCAAGTGGTCTGGCTGGAAACAACAATTCCACCTTTTTCTCTGGACCCTGTTTTCAGCCCTTAGACAAACTATTCCACGATGGGAGGTTTGGTCTCTTATTGGTATTTTTAGATAAGTAGCAGGGTTAAAATGTGATGGCTGATCAATCATCAGGGGGATCAATCTCAGCCTTAAATTAGCCTATGACCTCCTTTTTAGAGGGATTGTACAGATTATGTCAGTAAAACAAAAACTGCATTATTATAGCTTTACTACAATCCAAATATTAATTTCAAATGACCCAATCAATGGTGTGATTCTGATAGGTTGGGAGCATTGCACATAGGCATTGCAGTAACATATGTTTATAGATTCATAGGTGAGTAGTATTGAGTTTATTTCTGTCCATTTCTATCCAGTTTAGTATCTGTTTGTGCCAAAGTGTACAGTATGAATTTAGTCTGCACTAACTTGCTTATTTGTTTAAGGTGTTGTTTTGCTGCGACAGAAGAGATAATGACAAAAAATGAACAAAAGTTCCTCAGCTACAGTTCCAGCTTCTGAACTTCAACATGCAGTGAATTTGTTTTACACTGTTGCTTTAGAATAATTATGTTCATGCAAAAACACTTTCTGTTTAGTGTAAAACTCAGGCAGGACAAATTAGTTGGCCACATTCTGGGCAATTAATGACAACACCAGAGCTGAATGTACAGGAACATGCAAACCAGTGCTCACTTCATGCCAGTATTATCACATACTGTATGTCAGTATTCACATCATAAAGCCACCACATACAGCCTAAACCTCCAGAAATGTGAGAGAAGCACAAAAATGTAGAGTTTAGCTGCCCAAATTTGATGTGAGAAAAGTGTGATTGAAATCATGAGCTGAGTCGAGCCCAAAAAATGATCATATGATGTTTTTGCCAGATTGCACGTTAGGTGACCAATATGTGAGATAGATGGCTAATGTCAGCGAGCTAGTTTTGTTGACATTACTACGTTTCTTTATGCTTCCTAAGCCCTGATGTAACTGTCAATCTGAACCCTAATGTTAATGTAACGTTTATGAAAATCTATTTTTTAAAATAATAGCAAGACCCTGTGTGAGAATTTGACAATTCATCGTGTGAAACCTTTCTTCAGTGTACATATTGTTCATGTAGGAAGTTTTACATTAAACTTAAAGTAATGATTTTAACAAGATAAATTAGATAATTTACAGGACATTCACTGACATCCTGACACTCCTGGTTTTTGACCATAGTTTCTGAAACAGGATCGATGACTTGCAAAAGTTAGAACAGGTGAGTAAATACATCACTTACAACAACTTTATTTAAGAATGTCTAGAAACATTAATTCAGACATTGCCTACATGTAAATATGAGACATTTCTGTAACTGTAACCTCACACAACTCTACAACCTGAAATATTCTGCTTTTCATCTATTCATGCTAATGCAGCCTCAGTCACAACAGAATGAAAACGAAAATGACTGACTAAATAAATTAATTATAATGCATTTTCTATCCCCGCTTTATCCTCACTAGGGTCACGGGGATCGCATGGAGCCTATCCCAGCTTCTTAAGGGTGAAGGCGGGGTACACCCAGGACATCATAATCACAGGGCTGACATATAGAGACAAACAATCACTCTCGCATTCACACCTATGGGCAATTTAGATTAGCCGATTAACCTCTTTGGATTGTGGGAGGAAACCGGAGAAAACCCATGCAAACACGGGGAGAACATGCAAACTCAGAAAGGTCCCAAGGTCCCGCCCAGGAATCGAACCCAGGACCTTCTTGCTGTGCTAACCACTGCACCAGCGTGCCGCCCTAATTAAGCAGTGTAGGAGAAAATGGAAGAAAAGCAAAAAGGCATGATTATAGTGCACACTTAACAGTTTAGGGACTGAAAGCAGCAGTGGTTGAAATATCCTCAACAACAAATGTTACTCAAACCTTTTATAAAACTACATTTGTCAAATTTAGAACACAGACTTTCTCCTGTAAATTGGTACTTTATAAGCCCAAGGCTAAAAGTTGCCCTTAACAAAAAATAAATCATATAAATCTTGTACCTTTGCCTCTCCTTCCCTCTCCTCCTCTCCCCTATCTATAACCACCTCTTCACAGACTCTTCCTGGTCCAGCCTCGCCTTGTGAATGCTCAGATAAGCCATAGAGGCCTTTTCAGTATTTATCAGAGCAGCCTAAGCTCTATCTGCTCTGGCCCAGGCTCAGAAGAAGGATGCTTATCTCCATTTTACTGTTAACACACAGGACTCAGCTAGTCTGATACAAATCATACAGACTGTCCAACACCACTGAATTGTCACTCATTTTTTAGAGCAACTCCTCATACTGAATTTGGAACAGAAAGAATTACAGCAGAACCTAGCAGTACAAGTTCAATTCGTTCCATGACTGAGCTTGTTTTGTTATTTACTCGCTTTACGGATCAATTTTCTTCACTGAAATGAATGGAAATATAATTATTCCATTCCAGCCCCCCAAAAACCACTCAAAAATCCTACGTAAGAGATTTTAAACAGAAAAAATGCAGTTAGCAAGAAAATAACAATTATTCTTGGGAAGGAGAATCTCCTTCCAGTAAAACATCAGATTAATTTGTTCTTTCTGACCTCACTATCATCACTGTCTGCACTTGCAGGTTGTTTCAGTAAAAGTTCTATCAGAGAGATCTGCTTTGCTCTGCTTTTTAAAATCCTCCAAAAATGTTCCACTGTTGTCATTAAATAAAGCAGCTGCATGACCTAAACTTAATTCGTCTGGATGATATTTTTCAACAAAATCAGAAACCTGTCCCCTTTACCAACACTTCTTTTATTTTACTGGTAGAGATTACCTCCAGCATGACATTGTCTTCGTTGGGGAGTTTCCTAATCTCCTCCACTTTATCTGACGCACCACCTTGTACTGCAGACTTCCACTTATATTTCAAGGGAAAAATTCTCGAGCTGCAGCTCATAAAGCAAATAGTGCACTCATACTACAAGGTTCTACAGTACATAGTATCTGAGTTGTAGTTCATTTCACCCTCATGGAGTTTCTTAGCATCTGTAAACGGTTCTGATGACCTTAGATAACGCCACTTTGAAGCTAAAAGTTGCTATTTTTGCACGTTATTACTACTATAGAGGACCAGAAGACAGGCGCTGAAGACATTAGGCGTGTTTCCACTTCATGGGTTCCGGGACTTTTTGGGGGGAAGGTACTTTTGACCGGACCCCGAATTGGCCTGGTCCTTTCAGGTGTCGTGTCTCCATTACAGTAATGTCCCTGTAAGAACCTCGCAACAATGTCCTTATATCCCATCCGTTTCTGTAGTAACGTCAAAACAAAGCTGCTGCAGAGGAGGAAATCACAACAAGACTGGACATGGACACGGACAAAGTTGGAATGTTTGTTGCATTTGTGCTTTTGCTGTTCACAGTAATGGTATCAGAGACCGTTGTGTTGTGAAATTCCTCCAGCAACTATTCTTTTAAAATTGAAGGTTGTTTGTCGCAACCTGCTAATGTCATTTGTGACAACCAGTCTGCGCAAGTTAGCCACTCGTACCGCCCAGCGACTCTACCAGGCTTGAGTACCTACCCTCAAACAGGTACTCCGTTGGTTCCTGAAAACGGCCCTGTCAGAACGACCCAGTCAGTGGAGACACGCGCATACTGTGAAGTTCCTGTAAAATGGCCTGGAAGTTCCAATAGTGGAAACACACCTATTGTTGTGATTTTCAGTTCTTGCAATACACTCTTGAAAGAGGTAAAAATATGTTACGGCCAGCAGCTATTTTGGTGTTGGTGATGTGTATCATGTCTGATGAGAGAGTCTACTGAGATGTTTGACACAAACTAGATGTTGGTTTACTATCTTTACAATATCATACTGTATGTGAAAATTTTGATACAATTCAAATGGGATCACAAATTGCTAGACACTCACCACTGACTGCGTATTTTTTCGTAAATTGAGTCTAATCTGGCTCAAATGGAAACAGTGGGACTTCAACTCTATAGGCATATGAGACAGCCATTAAGTCATAAATTACCTGAATTTTTTAAATGTATTGGTAGGATTTGTAGTTCAAAAGTAGATCAATAGATGATTAACTTAAGCTTCTAACTTCTTTTATTGTTACTGCTCATCCTCATGACAGATTGAAGCTTCTGTCTCTATGCCAGTTTGCAGGTCTTTTTGCACTATCATGTCGACAGATATGTTGTAAAACAAATTCCTTTGGACAGACTTTAACAATGATATTTTTATAAACAATTTTTTTTAGTATGGACATGAATCAATTCAAGGAACAAACACAAATGACAGATCCAAACAGCATGTTAATACCACCATGAAGAGGTGTGCAATAAATTCAACTTGTGTTTTGCTTCATTAAAAGTGTTACCTTAAAAAAATTCCACTTCCTGTGTGGACAGGTTTTACAGACTGCAAAAACATGTGTTCCTTTTCAGTGAATACAAGATTGATGCATCGGTTTTCCTTTGAAGGGCCTTTCAGTGTATTCTGTGTGTGGAAATGCACACTGGAATGGCAGGTTGGAGTTTGGAGGGTTCTTAAGATTGTGCGTGGTTCACTTCTCAGTCAGCCTGCTCAGCTCTCGGCCTCAGTGTCCTCCACCTCTCCATCCATCTCCTCCTCATCAGCCTCTTTACTGCCTCACTGACCGTTTTTACAGGTGAGTCACTCTTGCTCTCCATCAGCCACACACTCAATAATCTCTCCATTTACTAGTACCTCACGAAGGTGGCCCTTTTATTTTGAGGAGGTTTGCTATTAAGAAATCAATCCCTCTACATGCAGCCCGGGAGCGCCACAGTGGCCTCTCTTTGAAACAGACAAGGAGGCTGGCTCCTATAAATCAGCATAGCTGAGATATTTGTGGCCAACTTGGGAGAAGATTTATGTCGACTGGATATTGGAGAGCGTCTATCAGGCACTCCCAGAAGGGCTGACGGCTTCTGGGGGTGGGGGGAAGTAAAGACAGACAGGAGGAGGAGGGTTCTGTGTGGAGGAGGGGTTGGATGGTGGAAAGAAAAGGAAAAAAGGATTGTAACGGTAGAAAGGACTGTAAGCATCGCACAAATCCCCGTTTCCATCATTTGGGGCCTGGTGCTGGGTCTGGGTTGGTGCTAGTATTTGTTTTTTTGGCGTTAGCTCAACTTGTGGACCCTCTAAGAACAGGTTTATATTTCCAAAGGCTACAGGTTCACTACAGGGTCATAGTATTGGTCTGTATTTTCTGTATTTGTATTGTATGTCAGTGGCAGAACCAGAAAAAATGGAAGTGGGGGCACAGGAGAATGGTGGGATGCAGGGTCAGAGCCCCAGTGGGAGTTCAAGTGGGTGAAGCGAAGCAAAATTAACATTATAAATGCTTCAAATCACATAAAACTGTCCTTTAAAAAAATTATCATGCACTAATAAAATAAATACCTCACAAATGTAACCACTTTTGAAACAAAGCAAAGATTTGGCTTTAATAAGGTTGGCCTCAGTTATGGCATTAAATCCCCTTGCATTCCAAATAGTTTACAATTGGAAACAACAGGATACAGTAGAGGAATAGGTCTATGTCTGACAGCTTTGTGTGATTCACTCAGTGATTCACTGCCTGTGTTCTACAGCCACTCAAAGATATTTAATATTCAGTCCATGCAGTTCTATAGTTCCCACTGTATAATAATGCATCCCATATGTGGCCTGGTAAAAGTGATAAAGCAGGACACAATTCTAATAGTTTCGTGAGTAATTTTATTTCCCCTGAATGCTCAAGTGTTACCCGTTTATTTATTCAAAATCTTTGTATTCTCTTATTCTTTGGCAACAACCTATACCAAATAGGCAACAGCAGTGGCAAGGCACTTTCTTATTATCTCCGTCAGAACGGCTAATCCGTCTCCGATGAAAACTGCTTCGCAGATCCACTCCCCTGCTGTCTCACTGCTATGCGCTGCTACCTGCAGCCCCTTCTTGTAGCGTGGTCTACCGTTGGATCTTGCTAGTCAAATCTATCGGTCAAAGATCCGCCTTGTTGGGTTCAATTTTGCTTCCGTGAAATCTTGTCTGACGTCACGGCTGACCCCCCCCTCCTTAGAACAGTCTTAAAGCCACAGACCACTATTCAGAGACAATTTCTATCTGCCCCCTGTCCACCCGGTTACACATACTTTCTGTGGCTGCCTGTTTGTTTTTCATGCAGACCCAAATGGTGCTGGAATAGACGGTTGTCTCTTTATCGTTAGACTTTAGTCCACTTTAGATTTAACTCCCTTTACCATATAGGCTCTCATCATATACACTCACTGGCCACTTTATTAGGTACACCTTGCTAGTACCGGGTTGGACCCCCTTTTCCCTTCAGAACTGCCTTAATCCTTTGGTGGCATAGATTCAACAAGGTACTGGAAACATTCCTCAGAGAGTTTGGTCCATATTGACATGATAGCATTACGCAGTTGCTACAGATTTGTCGGCTGCACATCCATGATGCCAATCTCCCGTTCCACCACATCCCAAAGGTGCTCTATTGGATTGAGATCTGATGACTGTGGAAGCCATTTGAGTACAGTGAACTCATTGTCATGTTCAAAAAACCAGTCTGAGATGATTGGAGCTTAGCTAACCCTAACATGGCGCGTTATCCTGCTGGAAGTAGCCATCAGAAGATGGGTACATTTTGGTCATAAAGGGATGGACATGGTCAGCAACAATACTCAGGGTGGCATTGCATTGAGGCTCAACTGGCACCACCACCACCAGCCTGAACCGTTGATACAAGGCAGGATGGATCCATGCTTTCATGTGGTTGATGCCAAATTCTGACCTTACCATTCGAATATCGCAGCAGAAATGGAGGCTCATCAGACCAGGCAACGTTTTTCCAGTCTTCTATTGTCCAGTTTGGGTCAGCCTGTACGAATTGTGGCCTCAGTTTCCTTTTCTTAGCTGACAGGAGTGGCACCCGGTGTGGTCTTCTACCGTTGTAGCCCATCTGCCTCAAGGTTGGACGTGTTGTGCGTTCACAGATGCTCTTCTGCATACCTTGGCTGTAACGAGTGGTTATGTGAGTTACTGTTGCTTTTCTATCAGCTCAAACCAGTCTGGCCATTCTCCTCTGAGCTCTGGCATCAACAAGGCATTTTGGCCCACAGAACTGCTGCTCACTGGATATTTTCTCTTTTTCGAACCATTCTCTGTAAACCCTAAAGATGTTTGTGCGTGAAAATCAAAGGAGATCAGCAGTTCCTGAAATACTTAGACCTGGCACCAACAACCATGCCACGTTCAAAGTCACTTAAATCACCTTTCTTCCCCATTCTGATGCTCGGTTTGAGTTGCTGCCATGTGATTGGCTGATTAGGAATTTGTGTTTAATGAGCAGTTGGACAGGTGTGCCTAATAAAGTGGCCGGTGAGTGTATATTGCATGTGGAGCAGACCCTCTTCCAATACAAAGGATAGGAGAGACTTGGGGCACGTAAATTTGTACCCCAAAACCAGTGTTTGGAATAATGGTGTTGCTAAGGCTGTTATTGTTTTCCAGTAATGGGGACTGCACTGATATCTAACAGCTGTTATCCGACCTGCCTCACTCAGCCAGGCACTAGAGATGTGATGTTGAGTCTTTCGAATGACTCTTTTCAGTGAACGATAAGGACCGATGTGAGCAATGTTTTGCAACAGTGCTTTGCTTACTTATCATTTCTGCTGTGTGCTTCAACGTGGTTCAGTGCTGTCAGGCATATACTGAAATACACTGGTCATCAAATATCAAACACAACTTTAAATAATAGGAAGTGTCCAATTTAATCTTTGTCTTTGTGTACCTTCACTGAAAAAAATGACTCTTTGGTATGGTAATATATATTCATTTAAAAACAGTAATATTTACACTGCAATATTAATTTTGAAGGGAATCAATAAAATCAATTAAAAATGACATAATTGATCCAGGTAACCAGTTTACTGTGTGGGATAATTAAATCTTATTACAACTTTTCAAATATCATTTAAATGCATTCTTGTCAAAGCACTACATTTAAAATTACCAAGTAAATTCTATTTGGATGAATTCGGAGGTCTTGATTTGCGCATGCTCATTCGTTCATGGCTGGGCATGCTGGGACATAATCAACACACACACACACACAGATTTGATGTCAGTGAACATGGGAGAATGCAACACCTGGTACAAATCACCTTTGATTGGGACATTAATAACATTGTGAGTGATTAGTTGTATTGTGTTCAGCCAGTTGTACAGTCTTGTTTTGAATTAGTCTTTCCAGGTTGCACCTTGGTACACAGCAGTGTATGGCTTGCTTACAGCCACATACAGTCCATGCAGCTACAGTTGGCTATTTCACTTTTTTGTTTTCGTCATATTTCATATACAGTCTTGGTTTTATACAAGCAGATGAATGTAAAAGCTGCAATATTCAGTTCACTGAACAGGTGTTTCTAAGTTTCAGGTGTGTGTAAGTGTTTGAGGCTATATGCCACCTTCAGGTGTGTGTATATTCTATGTTGTCTTCATTTAACTTGACAGCACTCTCATTTATAGCCAAGAGTTATAGGCATTTTCTTTAGTTTCTTTTCATTACCTCCGCCAAGGAGGTTATGTTTTTGCCGGCGTTTGTCTGTCTGTCTGTCTGTGTACAAAATAACAAAAAAGTTATGGACAGATTTCGATGAAATTTTCAGGATAGCTTGGGAATGATACAAGGACCAATCGATTACATTTTGGTGAAGATCAAACACTGCCTTGGTGGAGGTCTGCGCTCTCTGAGTGCTTTTCTAGTTTATTTTGTTTTTTGTTCATTGTACACCTTAGACAGTTAAAACAAGATCACTTTTGAGTGTGATGGAGTTTTAGTCATCTTTCTAGCACCTCCAGCATTTATTTGTATCATTGTGTGCATCTCAGGTTAAAAAAAAGTGGAGTGTGAAAATTTCATTAGTCATTTTAAACAACTTTTCAATGTTTGTATTCTAGTGTGCATTACAGAAAATAATAAAAATGGTTAAGAACCTAATTTGTGGGACTATTTAACATATATCACAAAGAATTGATTAACATTAAAGTAAATGCAGTAAGTGAAACGAAGTAGCTTAGCAGAAAATGTCAATATAAAAATGCACGAGTTCCTTAATATTTATTAAATAATACTTCTTTTTCAAATATGAAAATAATCATTAATATTTACTTAGAATATTTCTGACTGTTCATATATTTTTTAGGTTTTGTTTTTTGTTTTTTTTTTACCTGATTCTGATGAGTAAAAGAGAAAAATTTTCAGTAAATTTTACTTGATTCTCATGAGCAAGTTTTACTGAAGGTAGCAGCATTCTTTTTTTTTTTTTTTTTTTTTTTAAGTGAATGCAATTTGTTACAAAGATATTTTAAAGTAAATTTTTTGAGTCATTTTTTTCAGTGTTTAAGCCTATCACTTAGGAAGGAAACTTTCATAGCATCAATCTAGATACAATGCTCACACTGTTTACAAATTTTGAGGTTATTTAGGTTATTTCCAAATGCTATTTCCCTGGTCGGGTTGGACAGGACTGGACTGATTCACAGCACTTACTCTATGACAACACCACACCACCTGGCAAAGTTTAGCAGTGAGAAGTAAGCTGAACAAGTAAGATGTAAGATTTGTCCTTTTTCCTAAAGAAAGGGATTTCATGGATTTATTTTGTTGTAATGGTGGACACTGGAGCTGAACTAGAAAAAAGAAATAGGACGAAAGTGTAGAAGAAAGTTAAATAGGAAAGTGCTAAAACAACCTTGGCATTGCTTTTACTGATGGAGAGAACTAAGGGTGCTAAAAGGAATGAAAACAGATCTGGAGTTGGCCCTCTTCCCTCTAGACAGGTATAGAATGCTTATTTTCTTTGTACACATGCACTGGAACATAGTATTTTACTATAGTGGTTGTTGTAGCTCAGTCAAATACTTCTAACTTCTGCATTAGTCACAGGGCTAGCTCTTTGGCATCTGAAATATGTTTTATTTGGAGCACTGTTTCAGCTACAAACTAAGGGCTTTGTAAGGTGAGACCGAAATAGTTATGTAGAGAGTTAAATGTTCATGCTGGGGCCTGGATACTAAACTGCCCTTTGAAATCTAAACATTTAGTAGACTAACAGTAGAATAGGGATTTCTGAAGAAACTGCGCTGTGAATGCAAAAGTCTGAAGGAGCTTGTGCTGAACTGCTAATGAAGAATACTGAAGATGTTGAATGACTGAAGTAATTTCTGAAAATGGTTGAACATTTAGTGGAAAAGCTAGTGCAAACTTACATTATTGGGACACATCTTAGAGCATCAGTCTGTGAATAATACTTAACGGATAGTCTGCTCACCTTCTGGACACTTAACTCGGGCACAGTAAAGGGGGGATAAACAGAACAAATTCATGGAGCCCAGTGGATATAAGTTAGAAGTTGTGAAAATTTTGTGTAAGCTCTGGAGTAAAACAGAGACATATAAGCCAGGAATCGGGCATCCAAAGTTAACTTTCACTTTCAGTTTCATGCCAGTTACTAAACTATGCTACAAATGGCTGTTATTAAGTTTGCTTGCTATATTGTTTCTGTTACTGTCTTGAAAAAAGAAATGCAGAGTTGTAAAGAAGATCCACTCTTCAGTCATTAGCTTCAAAACAAATGTATACCATGGCCGGAGTTATGCTCTTATGACAGTAGTTGCTAGTGCTCATGGAAAGCGGAGTCTTTGTTCCGGGAAAACACACCACCAATTCCAACCAAAGGTGTCGCTGCAATCCACTTCAAACAGGTACTCCTCACAGGACCTTTAAGAAAAGATTACGGTTATGTTTAGAAAGAAGAAAGTATTGAAAATGTCCTACAGGATGAAAACACAATTTAACTTCCTAGAACCCAGATGCAGCACTTGACTTTTTAGCATCCAAGCTGTTCTGGAATCCTAACCCTAAGTGAACCTTTATTTAGTGTGTTTAGGTGTGAGGCCAACATCTATGTATTGGGCTTCATTTGAAAAGGAAAATCTTCCTGTTTCTTTGTTTGACTGGGGGTTAAACCTCACCCTAAACTATATGTAAACGATATATAGATATGGCTCTAATGTAACCAGAACTTAATCTTTGGTCACCTGTTACCCGACAGATCTCAAAAAATGCATGTCTTCTATCCATTTTCCAATAAGAACCAAATTTGTTGTACTTCCTTTGTTTCTGAATGATTTGCATATATAACAAAAAGCTTTCCCTTGGCAAGATGCCAAAGCTGTCTGATTTCTCCGTTAGTCAGGTATTGAGTGTTCTGGGACACATTGGGACAATGTTATTTTTCTTTATCTTGTTGATGGGAGGACTGTCTGTCTGGGAAACATGCTGTGAACTATTGTTCCTGCTCTGCAGACATGGCAGACAATGACAAAAGCCTCACCAACTATGTCAGCTTCATGTCCTAAAAGCCTATAAAATGTCACACCTTTACATGTCCTGTGGCCATTATGTCTGACATGAATATCATGAAGTCTGCAGTGTCAGGTGTCCGACCTACATATTAGAGCAATGCTGTAGAACAATGTTTGAGAACACCTCCTCTTTGTTTGTTTTCAGTACAAAAGAAAAAAAATTAGGCCAGAATCATATCAGTGTATCACTTTAATCAAAGTGCAATGCAGCCTTGTGTGTATAGTAAAGCAAAGGTACTCTATGCCAGAATAGAAAATACAAGCTTTATGAGCAATAATTGCATAGTTGTCTTCTCTGCAAGAAGAGATTCTTTTTCATGAGAAATTCTCACATCAACAAAGCTCAGAGGACTTGTCGAATTTGTGGGCCAATGAAAGCTTTCGTTGCCAACCAGGGACAGGCGAAGCCCCACAATAATCATATTTGGGATATCAAATTACACTCCTCTTTTTAGCTGACCCCATATGTTTGACTTAATCTTTTTTGTACAGAAATGAAAGCGAATAGCACTCACTGGAGAGCGTGCTCATCACCAGACAGCCAATGATTCCATATGCTACAGTGCTCCATCTAATTACACTGCGGTGCCGAGGCAGTCTTCAATCCAATTCAAGAAGAGGGCCACATAAATGCAAAAACAGCACATGACAGTGTGAGGAAATGTTTAAATGGAACTCAAAATAAGGCAAAATTCAAAAGGGGAAAATAATATTTAAAAAGATATTAACGACTCCAGCAGCATAATATGTGTCCCAGCTATTCACTTTGAACCAAGAGGCAACAACCACTGCTTAAAAGTGAAACAGCTTGAAGCATCTTTAGATGTACTATCATTGATGACCATTGCTGGCTAAAAAAAACTGGCTCCCATTGGTGTTTGTTTATGTAACTTGTCTTTAGCCACTTTATTCCTGCTTTAGTCGGGCTCTGTGACAAGTGGTTCTTTTTGCAAATTAAATTAAATTTAAAAAAAATTTAAATTACAAACAGTTGACTTCCTCAAGTCAGTCAAATCAAGTCAGTTCACACTTTCCAAACTTGGTTCTTATTGAACAAAACATTTTTTCCCCAAGCACACCTTGCTACTGCAGTTTTGTTTGAGAACTGTTGTGATATAAGTACTTTATAAAGTTTACCACTTTAGCGTGATGGTAAATAGCATTTGCACTGACCAACTCCTTGCACCTCTCGAGCTCTATGGGTTCTAGCTGATCCAAGACTTTAAAGGGATAGTTTGGGATTTTTGACATGCATCTATATCGTATCCCCGTCAGCAGTGTCGTGCATCCACACTGACTTACCCCCGACAGTGTTCTGTGAGCCTAGATATTGTCCAGT
>JAQQZY010000027.1:34309455-34324959 GCA_030068375.1 Ostorhinchus rueppellii | reverse complement strand
ATAGATAGATAGATAGATAGATAGATAGATAGATAGATAGATAGATAGATAGATAGATAGATAGATAGATAGATACGGTGCTTAACAAATGTATTAGACCACCTGTCATGGAAACATAAATACCTTCATATTTTATCAAAAACGTCTTTCAAATTGACAGTTTCATTGTTATTCATTAAGAAAATGACCAAAATAGTCCTTCTGACAAATAATAACCATAAATGTCCATATTTAGTGTGCCCATCTGTGGTGCAGATAACAGTTTGCATTCTTGCTGCCATTGTTTTTATGTCGTTTTGCACAGGAATGCAAGCTAATAACACTGGTCTACAGGTAAATTACTTCCAGAATAAAAGTCATTAAACTTTACCAAATTTGAGTCATAAATGAAGAAAAAAATTATAAAAAGTCCTAGTTGGTTGTACTTTCTAAGATACATTTTTTGGCCAAAATGTGAAATTCTGACAATTAATGGGAGAATAGGTTTTATTTAAAAGGAAAGTTTGTCTCAGAGTCTCCACATCTACCTCTGAACAGTGTCAACATAATAATACATTCACTTTTCTGGTTCTTTCTAGTGGAACATTAATAAAACCATTGCATAAATGTACATAAACCAACATATGTGGAATAACACACCATCATATATATTGAAAACATGAGTTCACCAGCACTTTGGTCATTTGTTATTAGATTAATCTTATTAAACTATGTAAGATTTTGCACATTTAATGTTTGAAGCAGATATTTTCTAAGAAATTGTAGAGCAGCATAACTGGAATTGTGCAACTTCATCAAAAAATAGTTGCTAGTTTGCTGCTGCATTTCCCTTTGCATATTTGGAAAACATTAAAGTGGAAAATGTATGGATAGGAACAATAGTTCTATTTTAACATTAAATATATGGTTAAAAAAGATGGTGGATTAATATGGAAGCGTGATTCGGTCATGCCGTTCAAACAGGTTTTTTTTTATATTGTTTTCTCGTGATAACGACATCATTTTGTCGTTATCTCGAGAAAAAAAATATTGTTTTCTCGTGATAACGACTTACCTGCTTACCTCCAATGAATATGTGCCGGTCTCCTACTCCTACTTGGTCCTGCTGCAGCTAACCTGGCACTGTTGTGCTGCGGATGTGCAATTGCAGTCAGTGCTTGATAAAATTATGTCGTTATCACGAGAAAACAATATAAGAAACTGTTTGAACTGCAAGACCGAATCGGGCTTCCATAGATTAACAATCATAGAAACATAAAAAGATATTTAGGTAAACAGAAATACTGTTCAAATATGGCAGCAGTGGGTGGAGCTGGAAGAATACATTTGGTATGCACTGTGTGTATATATATATATATATATATATACACCTTCAAAGCTTATTATTGAATGAAATCATGTTCATTAATGCATTATCCGTTACCTTCTAGATGTATTTGTGATCCGTAGAGCTACATAGTGTTCGTTTTTTAAGAAATACTCTTCCGTCCTACTTTAGCTGAAGGGAGTAATATTTTGAAGTTCATTCTTTCAAATCATTGAGCTAATTTAGGGGAACATTCACAGTATAATTAGTATTTATGTTGTTTACCACCAAATAGGCGAAGCAAACAAAACAAAAACAAGAAACTGGGTCATTCAATCTGGACAAACAACTTTATTTCTGGTAATGCATCTATACACTGTACATTCAGTCACTGTAGTATATAAGCAGAGCTATTTTCAAACATAATCTCATAAAGTCCTTTACTTTACAATGTAGTCCGTGTCGTGAGAGAAGGGGAAGGAGGGGGTGCCATTCAGAGGAGGGAGTGTGGAACAAGGCGTGAAAACATGAGGGGGGGACATAGATGAATAAGCCAAGCCTCTTTTTCATACTGTATATGTGGCATTAATAAATGGGAAAGCTTACATTTACCTCTTACATAAAAATATTTCTAGAATTGTAAGGTTTATATAGTATTAGCAGCAGCATAGGGCTAGGATAAATGAGGATGATGGGAAAACAATCTGCAAGGTGGCGTCAAGCACAACCTGTACTGCAGCTCCGCTATTGGATACTGAAGAAGCTACTGTTAAAAATATATATGAACTGGTGAAAAAAGTAATTCGATATAAAGACTCTAAAAAAAAACCCAAAATAAAATAAAACAAAGGAATAGAAATGGATTAACATGTTTATGTAGGGAATATTCTCTTACGCACTGCATTAACTGTTTTTGAAACTTCTCAGTTAAAACATAAATTCAAAAAAGAAGAAAAAGACAGCTATATAGTAAGAAAAGATTTCTTTTTGAAAAAGGAACACCATGTACATATATTATACAATATCATAACTGAAAAAAAAAATATTTACATGTGTAAATTCTTATCTTCACACTGGCTAGTATTTGTCTATTATATGGACTGTTATTGCTGCTTTAATGTCCATTCTTTAGCAAAATGATTCTCCTTTAGAAAACAAGACCAGTTCTTTTTTTTGTTGTGCATGGAAGAGAGAAGAGCCAATGACCATATTGTCTCTCTTCTTTTTTTCTTGTAAAAAACCATGGATAAAGTAAACTACACATACTCTTTTGAGTGTAAAAACAATTACAAAATGTACCAATTATTTAGGTCTGCCAAAGTCACAGACACAGAGTTGTTCTCTGATCAACATCAGGAAAGTCACATAAGAAATTCATAGGGCTTTTTATTATTAACACAATGCCCTCTTTATTCTCCTGAATAAAGTCCATCTCCGGACCAGAACTGGGATTAAAACAGTTAAGTCGTTATAACAATTCACTGAAGCAAGTGGCTTTTAAAGATTTTGTATAAAAAACTGTTTGAACATGCATATCTTAGATCAAATGGAGGAGGAAAAAAGCACTCATTCAGAACAAACTAAAAATAGAGCCTTAAGCAACAATTGTTGTGTTTTGAAAAAAAAAAGAAGAAAAAAAATTGTTTGTAAACTAGTTGGTTTTAGGAATACTGATAATAACTGAGGGAGGGAGGGGCTGCAAACAAGAAGTGAAGTGGATGGGAGGCCCCGCCCCCGACAGCTTCATCATCAGTTCTTCCTTTTCTGGAAACCTTTCGCCCACTTTCAGGCACTTGAGGTTGTCCAGCATTTCAATGTTTTTTCCTCATCTTTCCTTATTTTTGCAGGTGTGAAGTGTTTCTTAAAATACAGTTTGTTGCTTTTTTAATTACCTTTTCCTCTTCTAAATAAGACAATTACTTTATATTGCATAACACAATAAAACCCTTACATGTACAGTATCAATGCCCAATAACTGACTATATGTATGGCAAACTTTTTTTTTTAAATGTTCATGCATAAAGAAAATATGACTTGTTCTATTGAAAAAAGTGAACATAACAGACAAGCAATAAAATATCTCCACATTTTTAAACAACATCAACAACCAAAGGAAAAAATAGCATAACACAATGTACATTCTGATTGCATTGTACCCACTTTGTGATGACAGAATGACTTGCCTGCCCTCTGAAGTTCCTGCCTTTGAATGTTTGCTCCAAGTATTTAGTCAAATTTAACTGGGTGCTCATATTTATGTCAGTTAAATTGCAATAAAAGGAGGGACGATAAGTTGCCCATTACTTTTTTTTGGGGGGTGGGGGGTCCCCCACACTGTATCAGCAAGCAACAGGAAGAGCCTCTTTTCTTTCCATTTATTTACAATACTTTGCTTTGAGGAGAGGAAAAAAAGAACAGTATTTATTTGAGATAATCAATAAAATGCTTACAGGATTTATATGATAGCAGTTGTGAATAAGATATTTTCAAAGTAAGATTGAAGACAATAGTGGGAGTACAATTGCATTATAACAGTATTTTGTTATGACAAAGTGCGATTCATTATTGTAAAGTAAAAAACAAAAAACAAACAAAAAAAAACAACAACATATATTTATATTTACATGCTTTAATTTAATTCAAATGAACATTTGTGGTTCTAGTCACCGATGACCCGTCCAGCTGGAAAATGACAAACTCGTGGATTGGAATTAAATGTGTCGCCTTTCATTGAGCAAATGTTACTAAGACGAGAAAACAAGGCCACACTCACATCTGGAGTTCTTTAGAAGATAAGGGTTTTAACCCAAATGCTTAGAAACACATATGGCAACCAGTGTGTGTCTGTGTGAGACAGGGTCCTGCTGGATACTGTTGATGATCATCCAAAACAAGTGCTCACTTTCAGAAAAAAAACGCAAGTACAGAAAAGGTGCCTTGAACAAACGAAGCATGATTTCCAATTCCCAATCCAGGGTTTGATCTGAAGAGAGGGAAAAATATCCATCCCAACTGCAAACCTGCCGGTAGATAAAAGAGCGTTTTACAAAACACGAGGAGGAAAGAGCAGGTCACCTGAATCTCTGATGTGATGCCCCCCCCTCCTCTCAGTGGACTGCAATGGCTTCCTGAAAAACCAACAAAACCACGGTGGCACTGTGGTCAGTTCATTTATTGTTTTGTTCATCCTCCAAATAATCTTTTATGTTTTTCACTCCAACATTACAAAGAAACAAAGAAAGTCTTTTTTTTTTTTGCTTTACATATCGCTAAGTATCTCTTAAATAGCTTATAATGTCTTCATATTCTCCGTCTTCGTCATGTCGAGGGATGGCAGTGGAGACTTTTTAGGAAACTATGGGTAATCTGCGAGCCCGGCCCTCTTTGCCCACACCACTAACACCTCTGAAGAGCCTTTACCATCACAGATGTCTGCCAAAGTCTAGAATACAGGCACAACCACATTTTGTGCTATACATCGATCACTTTGTCTTCCATTCTTCCATTCGGTTTTCAGTTCCATGATTTTTCATCTCAGTGCTCAATTTAGTGACAGTCATTACAGCGTCATACTTGTTCTCATGGTAAACCACTCAGATGACATTTCAGAGGTGTGGACACGGACTTGCTGTCTCTGGCCTGAGGATGGGAGTCTTTATTTTTGTTCTCGAGGGTGATGCGTGATGGGCAGTGGTGTGATGTGGCCCACATTGGGGTGGTGAGTACGGGAGGGAAATGTTTAAGAGTGATTTAAGGGGGGGAATAGTTGGTCAGACAGTAAGGTTGGCTGCTGGGTTTTAGTTGTCAGCCAGCATATCTTTAGGCGCAGACTCATTGCCATTTGATTTGGGCCAAAGTTGCTGCTGCAGCTCTTTTACCACTCTCTCCAGGTGTTCCCTGGCCTCCCGTTCCTGCAGCAGGTCAGCTCGGAGCTGCTCACGGTCAGCCTCAGCATGTTGTAGCTTCATCTGGAGGTCTTCAATCTGGAAAGCACAGGGCAGGGAAAAGTTAAACCCAGAGAGCAGTGACATGGACATCTTTTGAAAGACATTACTGACATGTTGGAGTTACTTTCTGACTAGTCTTTGCATATCTATCTGTATTGAAAACAGGTTTGGCTGAATCCACTATCATTCTGGGGAAAACAAAACAAAAAAACCCCATTTGTGACATGTCTGGATTTCTTCAAACCAACTGTACTCATCTTGTGAGCCCTCAGCCAGATTTGTGGTCACAGCACATTTGCAAAGAGTCATTGAGAACTTGTTTTAGAGGAATGTTTACTTTTGGGGTAGCTAGACCTTGTATTAAAAAGTAATTGCAGTGCCATTACCACAGTTCAACTCTGTCAAAACTTTTCAGCATAGTGTTGCGAGCTCAGTTTTTTTCCCACATATATTGAGGGGGCGACACGGTGGTGCAGTGGTTAGCACACAATAATTTACAGGTCGCAGTGGATCTACAAATGCACAAAGTATTTAGTAACATCCACCTGAGATTAAACTATTTCACTTCATGATCAATGCACCTCATTAAATCTCACTAACACTCTTGACTGTCATTGTCTTCTGTGTACCGTCTGGAATTTGTAAATCCATCCTTTGAGCTGGATTGAGCCCTTTGAGGGCTGATTTTAGCCAGTGGGCTGTAGGTTTTCACATCTCTGGTCTATGGTGTTCAAAATTGTACAGCACAACTGAATTCCAGAAACTGATCATAGAAACAGAAAAATCCATCAACATATGTTGCTTGTTAATCTTTTTAACATCAGTCCTCCCCATTGAACCTTACACAACCTTAACTCTATGATGAGTTGCTGATGACAAGCTGGTTGACTCCAAGGCTGACGACATGAAAATGTGAAAAAGCTTAGATTTAGCTCCTGAGCCCAGGCCGTAGCAAACGTCTTTGAAAGGCAACCAGTGAAGGTGTTTGCAGTGTCTGCAGGGAGGCACACAGCCACAGATGGAGAACATAACCTTCCTCTTGTTTTGTCTTATCTACATTTCCCATGATGCCTGAGGGAAGTCGACGTCTATTCCTGTTTCCTCTCGAAGGGAGACTTATCATACGTCTGTGCACTTTGGGTTACACCCTTTTATTTTTTAACTACGAAAGAGGAAATGTGGTTGTTTTTTTCTTTACTTCTCCTCTGCTGACCTTCAGAGTGTTTGAGACGATAAAACTCTTAAACACTGTAATTAGGCTGACAGTGTTGACAAAATTGTCTAGACTTCATCATTGTTGCAGACAAATGACTTTTTGGTTTGTTGGCTACTGTACTGTAACGTTTCAACTGTCTCAAAATATTTTAACCTTTTAACATTCAGTCCAACAATAATCCTAACCCATAATAGACCGATTACTTTTGTCATGTCTTCCACTCCAAATGAGTTAGAGATTTTCTTGTGATCAGACAAGTAGAACTGAGGAAAATGTTTGCTGTTTTGTTTTGGTTTTTTTACCGTCAGCAGGTAAAAACAAAACAAAACAAAACAAAACATCTTTCCTCAATTTTACTTACGTGATCACAAAAAAACTAACTCATAATCCTAATCCCCTAACTTTCACTCGGGGTGAGAAAGATGTATGGCCAAAATAAATTAAATGTGACAGTATCTCAATTTAACATGTGGCAGCACAACCTAAACTACATCAGCTCAAACATAGTCAAAATAGGAACTTAACCTTTACCCTTAAATGGGTGGATATTAAGACGCTTTAAACCCCCATGCGACTAAGGCACTGAAGGAAACACACATTTACACACGGACCTGTGCTGAGTATTTTGCACGCAGACGTCCAGCCTCACAGCCTTTATCGCAGACCCTCAACTGCCGAGCTTGCTCTAGTTCTCTCTTCAGACGGATCCGTGACTCATTGGCTTCCTTCATCTTTTTCTCACTCTCAGCCCGCAGACGTTCAATCTCTTTGCGCAGGTTGCGCTTGGCCTCAGTCGCCTCCCGCAGCTTCTCCTTCTTGGCCACCCGTAAAAACTCCAGCTCCTTAGAAAAGATGATGGAAAAGTTTTGAGCAACTGAACCCGAACTGCATTTGGGACATTTCAAAGTCTCTTATGTAACCACTGTAAAGATAAAGTTGACACATGGTGGCTGTTAGTTGCTTTCTGAAAAGCTGACACATGAGAATGGTGACTTGTTACAGTAGGCTTTAGTGTCCATGTCATTGTTTACACTGAGCTAAGTCAGGGGTTAGGACGATGTGTGGGCTGACACAAGTTAGGTTTCCTTCCTCAGACAGACTGTATGTGTACAAGTGTGTATTGTGGTAACACTCCCACAGGCTTCTCATGGGAACCTAGCAGTTAAGACACACATGTCTGTCATCAAGCTTTGTTGGTTCCTACAAAAAGAGTGAAAAGAAACATTCCCCATCACACCCAACACTGTAGGAACTTTACATAAAATCGCCTTTAACTGTATCAAACTTAGCCCAGCTCGACATGCCAGCCTTCAAAACAGACCAACAGGAAATCAGGACTGTTGCTTGTTTACCTGCATATTTTTTAGTCAGTTACCCCCAGCTGCTCTAAACACTGACAGAAAGTGAAAGTGGAATTCTGTCCCACAGGAATCACATTTCTCTACTCAGGATGTATTTTCTGTCGCTCACCCACACAGACTCCTTGGTCTATATTTTCTTGTTCTTAGTCCAAGACCAAAAATAAAAATGGAAGTCTGGCCTTTCCCTTTGCAGCAACATCCGTTCTCATTGTTATCACTTGCCAAGTCATGCTAAGCTTTGCAGATGGTGATAATAGCATTGACTCCACTTCAGCATTCTGATGCTTGAGCTCAAGCCATTTTCCCACTCTGCATACTTTCTGTCGTGTCTGATTGCAGAATAGAAAAGTAAAGTTTAAGGTTTGAATCATCTTGTCCTTGGCAACTACGCCTAGGAAATCCTGTAGTATAGACCAACAGGGTCTGTACTACAGACCCTGTTGGTGAATACACTACACCATGGTGGTATTGGTGTATTCAATACATGGTGAATGCACCACGACTATGTAGTCATGGTGCATTCACCAAAACACTTCCATATATTGAAGTGTTAGGCAAAGTAAAAGTCTACGGATGAAACAAATCAAGTATCCCATACCTTCTTACCATCATCACAAACCTGGAGTTAGTTCTAAGCTGATGCTTGATCTGGTTCAGAGTTAGTTCAAATTGTAAAGCTTCTAAGAACTGGTTTACGTTCCCCACAGACTGAAGTGCTGCTGTAGAGGCTTATTGTTATGGAACTGCTTCTATATGCCTGTATAAGCCTCTGTTTTCTCTCAGCAATTCTAGTGCTAACTTCAAACAGAATGACATTAGACTCTATTAGCTCGTTGTAAGTTTCTGTTGTCTTTGTAGCCTATGTTTGGCATTCAAACACATATAATCAGTGACTAGCATGGAGGTTAATGAGTTTCTGTTGGTTGACAATCCTGCATTCAGCTCTCCTGCAACAAATTATTGGTGCTCCTCTGGAACCAGTTCAACCAGTTGCATCCTTGGTCTTTGGAACGGAAGGTCCAAAGGTTCAGAAGGTTTAAAATTAGAATTTCGAGGACAGTAGAATTAAGTCCATGTTAATTTGAAAACTTAGACTTCAGCAGGTTCAGTTTCATTTTCAGCTTGGAGTCTTGGCTTTGGAGCTAAACTAGGACTTTTGTCTTTAATCAGTGCCCCACTTTGGATGTGTCCTTAGTGTGACCGATGCGACACAGTTTGACCAAAATATAAAAGTTACCTGCTGGAGGCTGCGTTTGGCTTGCAGGGCCGATCCCAGCTTCTCTTCTTGTTTCACCCTCATTTTGACAATCTCATGCAGAAATTTCTCCTTTGACTCTTTGGAGTCCAATCCATTATCCAGCGCTTGTCTCAGGCTCTCTAGCTCTGACTCCAGCCCCAACTCTGGGGGAGTCACAGGGGCTGTGGTCAGAGTGGAGGGATGGGTGGGGACCTCAGCTGTTGTGACAGTGCAGATAGGTCCATGAGCACCTGGTGAGCTCAGATCTTTGGCTGAGCTGCTGGATGAGGTGAAAGATGGTGAAGATAGGGAGGACAGGGACGAAGTGACTGTTTGGAGACACAAGACAGGTACATTAATTGAAGTTGTTTCAGGTGTCAGGAGCAGGTGCTGTCACTGGATTTCTGTTTCCAAAGTTTGAATTTCAACTCATAAACTTTTTCATATCATTAGAAAAACAACAAAATAACAATAAAACATGTAAACTAAACAAACAAACAGTTTTATTGGGTCAACTCTTTTGGAGAAGGTAAGTTTATTCATGCAGTGTACAGTATATGTATAGGGATTATGTTGTGAAACATTGTGAGATAAGTGCTGAATGTGTAATATGGCAGTTAAAATATAATTGCTAATGCTTTGACTGTTGGATGCCAAGTGGCAGAACTTTTACACTATGAATGAAATTCAATTTTATAAAAGTAGTGTCAATTTCATAATGGAATCCTTTTTAAGACCTTATCATAATAAAAGGAACATTCTAAGGACTATAATCCAGATCAATTCATTTTAGACATTATACCATGCTGTATAAGCCTTGCTGTCTGGAAATGACACAAACAAAACAGGATTTGTTTTAGAGGGGCAAGATGATACAACAAATATTAAAGTTGTAAGAAATCAGTTTTCTCTGGATGCTTACATTCATCACGACTCTCCACTTCGATTTCCACCTCAGAGTCTTTATCCTCTTGAGGTGCAGGTGGTACTGGTTTGCTGGATGCAGATGAAGGACAGGGGCCCTCAGTGGCAGATGGCAGGACCTCTCCTGTGGACCTCCTCTTTAGTGGCCTGGTGCTGCCATTGGCGCTTTCACCTGGGGGTTCACCTCCGCTTGGGTGGGAAGTGCTGGGCACTGATGGAGACATGGGACCCACCTTCCCCAAGTGGAGTGGTGTAAGAGCAACATTCGGGGCCACAGCATTCTCCAGGCTTTTGTAGTTGTAGAAGCTGGGGGAGGAAAGAATAATTTTAACCAGGGTTTCTGTGCCATAAGCTGCACCTATTTAACAAGGTTAAAAGCTAGGGGTAAACACGAGCATGGCCACAGTGTAGGAAATGATCTTGAAGTAGCTTATTCCATCCATGCAGAAGAACATCTCAAATAAAGTGCCTACAGCTCTATCCTCCCACTTTGGAAGAAACTGGGCCAGATCTACTGATATGGCGCAGCCTGCACCAGCAGCACCATGCCAAGTGGGTGCCCACAGTATGAGTGAGTGTTAAATGTGTGTGAATGGCAGCAAGTGGGAGGCAGTGGTACAGTCAGACTTGACCTCTATGACATCAGCCCACCTAGACAAGTGAGAAAGCATGCTGGGAGTTCATCAGCTGCAGCTGAACAAAATGGCCGTCGTCCAAACGGGAGTTCAGAATTTTACAGTGACATGAAGCGGTAGGAGGAGCTTACCTGTCTCTCAGCAGGGCCAGGGGGTGACTGGAGGGCTCTTTGTCGCCAGCAGAGAGGTGTGGGGACCATGGTCTGAAAGCAGAGGGCCTCTGCCGGGGCTGGATGCAATTAAGTCCCTGGAAAATTACAAGTCATAAAATACATTTAGGTTAACATTAAATACAAGCAAACGTTAAATCAGCCACTTTTCAGTTACACAAGTAGAACAGTTCAATTACTAACCCTGCCAGAGGATTTGATTAAATGCCACTGAGAGATAACATCACTTGTTAATGAAAAGTTTAGTGGAGGCAGCCACTGCTGTCTGTCAGCATCTAGTGGTGAAAATTGATTGATTGACTGAAACCAGCTAGATAACTCTCACCTCGGTCTACACTATGGTGGCTATTAAACACAAAAGATCCTTATTAGAATCTGTGTTTGACTGGTCAGTTAGGGCTGTGCAATTAATTTAATTTTGATCATAATTTCGATTTTGTTGTCAAACAATCTCAAAACTCATTGAAACAATTTATTTTCCATTTTTCTTTACACAATTTCTGAGAGACACGCATGCGCAATGCATTCCATTCCATTGTAAAACAGCTGTAAAGTACATATTTGGAGCCAAAATTTCTTTTCAATTTGAATGTTTTGCATAAAGAATCAATATCAGTGTGTTTTTGAGAGAGAGAGAGAGAGAGAGTGAGAGAAATGCTGTATAAATGCATTGTGAAACTCAAAATTGTTTCAATAATCATGATTTCAATATTGACCAAAATAATTGGGATAATGATTTTTTTCCATAATAGTGCCCAATGCGCTAAAATGTGCTAAAATTAGCTTATGCGCTAAAATCTTGTAAAATACGTAACCCTAACCCTTAACCCATCTGTGCATGTGTGCAAATACCAAATAGGTACACATCTTACAATAGGTCCATTTTTTATTGCCACACCCGGCTCAACATGGTCAGACTGAGGATTTATCATGATCGTGGTGTTCTTCTCCTGCAGCCGCCATTGCTACCGCAGGCTTGTTTTGAGCTGAGCACATTGCGTTTTCTGTAGGGGATGACGTATTTCTGCTTTGACGTACATCCCACTGAAGAACGTGTACTGTGATAGGTTTCCTTCTGTGATGAACACTGCCTATGGCCAATTGCATTTTAGGAAAAACAAAAAAAACAAAACAGTGAACCTAAAAGTAAGGAGTAATCTTCTTCTTAGAAGTCTTCTCAGAAATTAACTTGAGTAAGAGTAAAAATCTTTCCCTTTGAAATGTATTCGAGTAAGAGTAATAAGTATTAAAGAATTCTAGTATTTGAGTAAAGTACAAATCCTCAGAATCTGTGCTTAAGTACAGTACTCAAGTAAATTTACTTCGCAACTGTTCACCACATCCACTATATGGATCAGTTATAAGTAATGGCTTTAACAAAGTTGATGTGTTGTATTAGAGTAATTGTACCTTCATGGGAGATTTTTTAGGGACTATTGATCCTCACTGTGGACATTCATCATTATACTGTGGTTATATTCTGTTACATTGCTCCCTCAAACTTCGCTCCATATCAGTAAGTGATCCACAGAGCTACAGTTACCCCTCTGTTAGCACAGCTTGCCAAATCTAAATTTAAACACTACCCTCATCCGAAAACTTCTGCTGTCTAACATTACATGACATCTCATACACCATCCATGCATCATCATCATCATCATCATCATCATCATCATCATCATCATCATGTTGTTCCTGAGTATAGCAAACACCAACCTTATTGGAGGTGGACAGGGACTGTAGCCAGTCATGCTGCTTCTCTTTGTCAGCCAGCGAGGACTGTATTGAGAAATCTTCATGTTTGGACTTTTTGATTGGAAGGGGATCAGACGCCTGGGGGAAAAAAAAGAAAAATGGTTAGATATTACAGGCTATGTAAATCTAATTTTATTAAATAACTGTATGACCTATCTTATGAAAAAAAAAAAAAAAACAACCAAAAAGATAAAATATAGTCTGAAGAGACGCAAAAAGGTTTGAAGGAGGACATCTAGACCATAGTGAGCAGGTATTCTGCTTTGTGTAAGAATGCACAATATTTTTTATCCTAACTACTAATATGCTTCATTCATACGGGACTCGTATAACCTGTGGACCTCTAGTGATTTGAAAACAAACCTGCCATGTCTGTGTGTAGTGTGGCGCATTCACACAGCACAAGCAAAGTCTGTTTTTTCTCAAATTTACTGACATTGTTCCCTGGCTCTAATGTCAAGGACAGGCTCACCACTTTCAGATAAGTAATGAAAGACAGAAAAATGTTCCTACTGCAGCTGGCACCATGTCATCCATCTCATAATTTTCTGGGAAGTTGCTATTCTGAAGGATTTAACTTTGTTCTTTTGGTTAATATCCATGCTGTGCTGTGACATAATCTGCCTAACATTTCTACATAAAACATTTTTAGAACTTTGATTTATCATCACCTGCATAGTTTCCTTTGTCATTCATACCACACCAAACTACAGAGACACCAATTTGCAATGGGGATTTACAATTAAGATAAGATAAGATAAGATAAGATAAGATAAGATAAGATAAGATAAGATAAGATAAGATAAGATAAGATAAGATAAAGGGAAATTCCAGTCTAATTCACAGACATGCGAGGAGTCACATAGGATTAAATGGAGCAAATTTATGTAAACCCAATTTTATTAGTCTGTGGTTCATTTATTTGTGTATTTGGACCCTAAACGTTTCATAAAGTTTGAATTTGAACCCTCCAAGTGCTGCAAAATTATCTTTATATTCATTCTAACAAAAATCGAGTGGATTTCCACAACCTGTTTTATTTTCTTCTTAATTTGTTATGTTTTATAACTGGTTATGTCATGACATTTGCACGTATGAGGCCCAGACATCTGACGAACATTTGTCCGAGTACGACATTATTGTTTATCAGCAGCAGTGGTTGAAATTCATCCTAAAAATATGTCCAAACTTTGAACTGATTACCTAAAATGTTTGGTTGTTGGTTGTATTGACAAACTCAAGTGGCTGAACGGGACAGAGTACATAGTTAACAAACTGGAGGGGGTGGGGGCCATTTGCATTTCAAGGGCCAGCGTTCAAACTACCCGTCTCGTGTCATTGCTCAAAAGTAGGTTTGAAGATGGACCTGTAGAGCTGAATTAATGACGTATTCTAACCCAAGCGGAGCATTTACGGTTTATGTAGACCACAGGGAAATGTTTGCAAATGCATAATTCCATTTGAAAAAGCAAAAATATCACACCTTTAAGGTCCCAGATAACCTCTGCAATCATTACGAATTACCAGAGTTCCACAGTTAGTAATAGCCCAATACAAATATTAGTTTAAATGTTGTTTTCATCTTCTACGCCACTTTTGTGTTATTATATGCGTCAGCCAACATAACAATCTTGTCTATGTTATTGTGTCATAAATTAAAAGTAATGTGATCAGCACTTTGTTAAATGTAACGAGTAACAAGTAAGGTAATTCCTCCATATGCTGAAGGTCTAACCTGTAACCCGCAGAGTCACTCTTTGAGGTGTGTACCCATTGTGCTTAAATGCAAGTCTACTCCTCAACATCACTAACATATTGTCCCACATTTGCTTGTTTGGATCTGGGCCCCCTGCTCCAAGTCCCATGTGACATAATGTGAATGCTTCACAAGTTGCCAAAGACTGTTTAAATAAAATGTCAGTGAACTGAAAATGCACCCAACAGTGTCAGACAGTCTGGTGTGTGTGTGTGTGTGTGTGTGTGTGTGTGTGTGTGTGTGTGTGTGTGTGTGTGTGTGTGTGTGTGTGTGTGAGAATGCCTGACAGGGGAGTGCCGGCAGAGGTGTCTGATAACTGGAAACACAAGTGTGTTTAAATTTAGGTGTGGTGGTGACTTTGTGTGTGTGTGTTTGTTTTCTATGGCTGTGGAAGTTCAGACTGTCAGTTCCACACACAGCTGTCCACACTATAGCAATGTCCTACAGAGAATCCAATATAGTTAGGTGTGTTTGCTCATGGGCGGCCAATAAAGGAGCCAAGAGGTGACTGGGCCAGTGTGTATCTGCATGTGTCTGTCACACAGAGATACACCCTTCCAGTCAGACAAGTAGGGGTTTGTTTCTGTGTGTTCCAATGACCTCAGCTAATCCATGCTGTGGCTGTCACGAGCTGCCACATAAAGACTAAGACCTCCGCTGCTTTGTCAAAATATCAGAATGGGATGCTTTAAATTCCTTTTTGAAGAGATGTGTTCAAGACATGTTTAAGTTGATCATTCATACCATAAAAGAACAGTTTTATGTTATGAAATTGTGCACATTCATGTCATTTCTAGCTCATGAAGTCTGTTAGATCGTTACGTAGCTTAGGTTTTGTCTTTTATTTCACTGTGAGTTTCATTTTTACCAAGGCCTTTATGACATCTTATTGCATCTGTTTTGTTGTCTTATCTAATCTTTCACCTAGTTCAATTTTGTTATGTTTATCATTTGTGTTTGTCTCCGAAGTTACCCCACACTTGTAGATATAATGCTTCAGTTTTGCCTGAAAGTTCTGTAATGCCGCACATATTTTAAATAAGCCATTTTGTTTTTTATTGTACTTTTTAGATATTCAAGTCATTTTTATCTGAACAGAGACTCATTAATACTTTGCATAGACTTAGTCCTGCAGATTGTTTGACAAACAATATGTTTTTAACAACTTGTGTGTGTGTGTGTGTGTGTGTGTGTGTA
>JAQQZY010000027.1:34292290-34309355 GCA_030068375.1 Ostorhinchus rueppellii | reverse complement strand
TGAAATTGTTCATTTGAAACAAGTTTTTGATAAACTATGAAGTTATTTATGTTTTCTTGTTTTCATGACAGGTGGTTGAATACATTTGTCAAGCACCGTATACATATTTTATTATTATTTTATTTATTACCTCCGCCAAGGAGGTTATGTTTTTGCCAGGGTTTGTTTGTTTGTTAGCAACATAACTCAAAAGGTTATGAATGGATTTTGATAACATTTTCACGATATGTCCGCTCTGGGTCAAGGAAGAGATGATTACATTTTGGAAGCGATCTGGATCACCGTCTGGATCCACCAATTTTTTAATGGATTCTTTATCATTGTGAGATAGGGCATGGTGGCACAGAACTGCATACGAGGTCATTCATCACCATCTAGTGGAGGAAAGTACTAACTCTACATTTAAAAAAAGTACAAACACTACCTTGGCGGAGGTCTGCGCTCTCCAAGTGCGTTTCTCGTTAAATTTATATTTCCAACATTAACATAGTAAATATTTACTTTGTTGTTATACTCTCAGTCAAAGGTATGAGTATAGTGGATTCGTTACAATTAGCAATTAGCTCCACTCACACTGCAGATCTCAGTTCAATTCAGATGTTTTGCCGAAATCAGATTTTTTTTTTTTTTTTTTTGCATGGCCGTTCACATTACAATTTAAATACAGTTGCCATCAGGCTGACGTGTGAACAGTCTACGGACTTGAATTTGCATGTACAGAAGAAGACGTGACAGGGTTCCACTTCCTCCAGTGCAGAATTGTGATGTCTGTTGTATTTCTGTATTTCAGTTTCCATTACTGTCAGAAATGCACAAAATGTAAATTGCACAACAGAAAACTGGTTATCGAAACACAGAAATGTCACAATTAAATATTTTTATGCTCTATGAGTTGATTTTGGAGATGTTTGGATGTAAAAAATATTGTGCAAAGGTGTAATGGAAACACATTTTGTGCATTTTCACTGGTCACAGGCATAAGGTTCAATAACATCACATATACAGTATTTTACTACAATTGCAACATATCCCAAAGGGGACGCGTCAGAAGCTAAACACTCTTCAATGGAAACACCTGCAAATCAAAAGTGTAGAAATATTGCTTTAATTTTGCAGAAAACTGTAAAGGAAACTGTAAAAGTTGGATGAAACGTGCCATGGTCATTCAGAGGAAAGTCACACTGCAAAACATCAGACATGTACCTGATGTAGGACCAAATATGAAGGTGGTCTGGGTCTAATCCGATCGATGGTGCTAAGACAGTTATATTTAAAACAAAATCTGATCCAGGGTCGCACCCAAGTCCATAAACAAACAAAGACAAATATTCTTTTTGATTAATGCCCATGATCTTATTAATTCATAAAGTTTTACACTTTAAGCCAGTATTTTACCTTTATAACTATAGTGCACTGGTACTTTTGACTTAATTTTTTTTTTCTTATTTGTGAAAGAAATTTAGTAATGTACTGTCACCTTTATCCTAGAAACAATTTTCTTGTAGATAAGAAATAATTAATCTAATTGAATATATTCTAGTTTGTAGATTTCCCAGTTCATCTAGACTAAGCATGTGATTTTGTTGGGAAAAAAAACCCACAAAAAACCCCAGAAATAAACATGACAGAGATGGCAAAAGGGGAGATAAAGCAAATAGCAGCAGACTTGAGTCCTTCTTTGAACATAGTTGTGTTTTTAAGGCGGTAATGTGAGTCTCTCAAGGGTCCGTCCTCCATCCTACAGGGTCTCCGCTCTCTAACGGCTCCGGTTTGTACACACACTCTGCATTTACGCAGCTGAACACAGTCGTTGTTTCAATAGCCTTATTAACAAACCGGACAAGAATCATTACTGATCAGTTTATGGGAACAGAACACATGGTATAGTCTGTGATACGGCGTGTAAAAAAAACAAGATTTCTTGCCGTTTAATTATCTAACAGCACTTTGAAGAGAACTTTTCAGACAGCAGACGAGCCCTGCAGCGCCGTTGTCAGATTGATCAGATATTGTTGATTTCCAGTGTCAGATTCCAAAACTCTGCATCAGTCAAGCCCCGCCAAAAGCACGAATAAATTACATTTCCTGCAGTATCGCTCCGTGTTCCTTACAAAAAAAAAAAAGAAAGAAAGAAAGAAAGCAAGATTGTTGTTATTGACATGGATGTAGGATCTCATATCCAGACACATAACTGTCAAACGCCAACACGGATGCACACGCCATCTGCAATCCTCAGATGTTCCTGACGGGCTCTGCAGTGATCCAGATGAGCGTTAATGAGCAGGACACTGAATCACTGGGAGCCACCAGCACGATCGTTGTCTTTCATGAATGTTTACTTTGCACAAACAACTCTCTTACATTGATGACCAAACTCCACAAGCAAAGCACTAAATCATAGCAGCGTGCTCAAGTAAACGCACCCCCACGCATGAATGAACAGCCTATAAATCTGCAGGGTGGCTGGAATTAATACTGCAAGACAAATATTTTGGAAATGAATATCAACCTTATTTCTCCCTCAGTGAAAACACGCGGAACATATGGTATCCATTACAGGAAAGCGGAGTCATACAAAAGCCTCGGTGAACTGTCGAGCCAATCTCTGCTCTCGATCTACTTGAAATTCTCCAGAGTAACTCGAGGTGTAAACTCAGCTTTAAACACTTTTTGTTCCCAAATGAGATCGACTCTTGACAGTCAGGACACGAAAAAAAAAAAAAAAAACACTTCTGAAATATTAAAACCACTTCCAGTCTTCTGCCAACAAAACACTGCAATTTGGGAGAATCATTTGATTCGAGTGAATTCAGGGGAACTGGCTCATGAATTTCAACTGACAAAACTTTCTCACTGTTTTAAAATCCTCGCAGCAACAGAAAGAACCGCTTCCAGAGCCGCATCGGGGTGACATTACCCCCCTAAATGAGCATTATTCTGGCAGCTGTCCATGCAAGGTTTGAGTTATGCGGTTGGAAAAACAATAGCTCCACCTGATTGAACATTTGAGTGAAATGGATCAAAAAAATCAGACAGAAATATTATCATATTCTCTGCTCGCTGTTTTCTCCAGGTGTCTCTGGAGACTACTTTGAAATGGATAAACACCAAAACAACATCTTTTCATTAAAATGAGCAATTAGTGCAAACTCCTCAAGGACCTGTCATGTAAGCAAGCACATGGTTGAAGTGTTTAATCTGTGCAATAAATACAAAGCCTGAAGCTTTTTGGCTGCAACACAGCTGATTTCATAAACAGCCAGTGGCTTGTATGGATTGCATAGCAGCTCCCCAAAGACAGAATGATGGGTTTGGTTGTTTGGATGGATGGAGTGTGTGTGCATGTGTGTGTGTGTGTGTGTGTGATGGCGGCGGGACGGTGTCACAGTGATTTTTTGTCAGCTGGTTGAAGAGTTGCTCGGTAAGGGGAAGTTCTCCCCTGCTGTGCTGCGCTCAGCTAATTAAAACTCAGCCTTTACACACGCCTGCATTCAGACGCATACATACACACAGGCCCAGCGAGTTCAACAGCGTCAGGTCATGTGTTCGCTGTCAGAGAAATCCGTGCCGCTAATTTTGTTCCAGCTCCTGAAAGAATACCATGACAACCATCATGGGCGCATGCTGAGAACCACCATTATGTAATTGATGAATTCTTAAACGAGCAACGGAACAGTGACGCAATTAACAAATGAAACACGAATGAAAACAATGATTAATGCAGCGGTAGCATTAGCTTTGTCATGCTGGAGCTGAGCACAGTCGCTTTCTCATGACTGTGGGAAATTGCATTGATGAAAAAAAGATTTTCTTTTAGCCTGGCCAGTCATCTGGTTTTCTCAGCATATCCAGTACGGAGAAAACAGTCTGGAAGTGGGCCAGCCGCTGTGAAATATGCACAATCTATTCTATACAGCAGCGTTTCCCACGCAGTGTGCCGTGACACATTAGTGTGCCGTGAGAAGCCATCAGGTGTGGCATGGGAAATTTTCTAATTTCACCGCATTGGTATTGAAGGCAAACAGTGTGATATAGACACAGATGACTACACACACACACACACACACACACACACACATTAATGATCCACTCTACAATAGTCTCCTGTTTCACTTTACAAAATAAAAGTGAAAGTGAACCGGTGTGTTTTGTTTATAAAGCTCCCCTCACTAGTAACGCATGGATTAGTGAGTTGTGTGTGTGTCTCTTCAATTCTTACAATAATCATCAGCTCTGTGTTCAACTAAACACCCCAGGTTTCACACTGAATAAGTAAATTGAGGCTAGATTTGCGTTACATTTCAGTAAATATACTTTTTGGACATTTTTGTTTGGTGGTGTGCCTTGTGATTTTCTAATATAAATACGTGCCGTGGCTCAAAAAAGATTGGGAAACACTGCTATACAGAACTAATCACAAGTCTGGGGGGCAGGGTTTGCCATGTGTCATACAGACCGACTTCATTTTATCACAAGTCAGACTATGTCCGCAAATCTCTTGATTCAAAAATAAGGGTGAAAAAGCATCATGTCTGTTTTATCTGTGATTGGTTTACTCGGCGCCTGTTAGTCCCGCCTTCAAATTTGGATTCAGGCATCCTCACCAGATGCCCGAACCACCTCAACTGGCTCCTCTCGTTCCTCGCGTTGGCTTCTTCCTACTCCCTTTCAGGCACAATGGTTCTTTTTCTTTTATATAATTATTTGGAGTCTTTTTTGTTTGTTTGTTTTGTTTCATTGTTGTTGTTATTCCCCTGAGTTTATACTATGTTTGTGTCTGAAATAAACTAAACTAAACTAAACTCTCGATATGGAGGAGCAGCGGCTCTACTCCAAACTCCTCACCCCATCTCTAAGGCTGAGCCCGCCCACCCCGCGAAGGAAACTCATTTCGGCCGCTGACGTGATACCTTGAATTAAAAAAAAAAAAAAAAAAAAAACTGCTTTCCTTTAGAACCTTTAAAAATTAAACACTTACATTAAAACTACATTAAAAACTACAGCAGCCATTAAAACTACAAACAAAGTGGAAGACTTAATAAAAAGTCAAATATAATGAAAATGTTCCGAACTATAATGATTCTGTTTAGTTTTACATCAACAGGGGATCAGTGAAAACCTCAGCAGATGTTGTTTTAAGAAATAATGTATATTCCCTTTAAATTAAGACAGACTTTACACTGTCTGTATTTTAATACAATCTGGGAAAACATGGTGTGTAGGACCAGCACTCAGACAACAATATATACTTTATTTTTGCTCTTTTTTTATGGGAATAATATAAACTCTGTTGCTTAGGGAGAAGCAATGCAACAGATGTAATGTACTCTATATATGGCATCCAGCTAAAGTTAATTTGCAGTTTTCCTTGGTTAGATTATTACAGCAAAACAAAACAAAACAGTGGAAGAACAGGGTAAACAGTGCATCTACCTTATGTATGACTGTACGCATGAACATATGCTGCAAGTAAATAATTAAAAACATAATCAACTATTGCTACTTTAGTTGTATTTTTTTCCTGCTATTAATACACACGTAGCAAACATTCTTCGAGTCATGTTCATTTCCACCTGCTAAATGTAATTTTAACTCCACTCTTCGCTCCTGTGGGAAATATCCATCACTTTAGCTGAAAAATGCTCCATAACATTTACCCGATAGTCACTAACTTGGTTTGTCTGCTGTCTGTTGCTGGAAGCGTAAATGACAGTGGGTTTTGGTGGACTTCCACTAAAAATAGCCCGCCACAGCTAAAAACAATGATATGCAAGTGGGGGAGTCAAAAGAGTAAAGTTACAGGACAGAGCTTGGCTGTAGGGCAGGTATGAGCAGAGGGAAGTGACAGCTTTTCTACGGTTTAGTCAATTAAAACTTTCAGTGAATGTCATAATAAACTGTCCATCATAGTTCAGACGTGCAGCCCAACAGGTCGTGAGACTGACAAAAGGAACTGTCGCTAATGTTATGGATGCGGGTGCTAGTGATGGGAGTATTGATACCATCGATACCCGACATCGCCAATTTTGGTCACGTCTGGTAACAGACGTTAGTCTTGTTTTTATGTTTGTCTACTCATTTCCTGTTTTATTTTGTTAAGTTTCCCTCCTGTGTCATGTCCTCAGTCTTTACTTCCTGCTCCTTGTGTTTTCCCTCCATTCTTGATGACCCACCTGTGTCTTGTTAACCACCTGTGTCTAATTGTCTCCCTGTGTATATAAGTCCTGTTCTCTCCTGTCTGCAGTACAGTTTGTAACTTCCTTGTGCGTACATATGAGCGTCTAGGCCTGTTTTTGTCTTTCTGTGTTTGTGACCTGTTCTGATTCCGAGCCTGATTGCCTGTTACCCTTGAGACCTGAAGCCTGTGTTTTTTGGACCACCGAGCCTGCATTACCCCTGACCTGTACCTCTGCCTTTTGGATGGTTCCTGGTTCTGGACTCTCCCCTAACGGTACTGCCTTTGCCTCATGCCCTTCCTGTACTTTTCCCTCTCGTTTTGCCTGCCTTTGATATTGACCATTTGCCTGTCTCATGACCATGAGCCTGTCTTCTCCTTGGATACCGTCGCTGCGTGTTTGATCTCCGAGTACATGACCTCAGACCAATCCACTAACCACGGCCTTGGGTTTCCCCCACAAGAACCTTTAGACATTCAAATCCATCCGTTGTCTAATTGTTTCAATAAATTGCATTTATCTAACTCTGATCCTCTGTGTGATTCTCTGCACCTGGTTCTCAGTTCTGTGCACCCCCTGTTACAGTTTTGGTATCGACTACTCCATTAAAGTATTGATTACTAATGAATAAATGCGAAATAAAAATGCATGTGTCAATTTAGATGAGCTGAATAACCTATCAGTGCATGTGTTTGGATTGTGGGAGGAAACCGGAGTACCCGGAGAAAACCCACGCAGACACGGGGAGAACATGCAGACTTTCTTGCTGTGAGGCATGAGTGCTAACCACTGTACCACCATGTCGCCCCCTAATTATTATGAACATGAACTAGTCATTTAAGTTTTTTTTTCTCCCTAAAATATTGCACATGGATATACATGGGTACATGAAAATGACTCAGACTCAGACAAAATGACTCTATTCTTGCAATAATATGACCTTACTCATATTCATAAAATTAGAAGTATTGCATTTTTCTTGCCTTTTTTAATAAACTGTATTTTGCACTTGGGCTTTGCTTCATATCTTCGAGGTCCCACTGCTCAGTAATCTAGACATGCAGATTTGTCCCCCAAAGCCCCCGGGGAGTTACTTTGCCAGTTGACTGATCCCCCCAATGCTCAGCTCAGTCCAAGACAGCTACAGCCGCTTCTTGTCCTGATAGAGAGCTGCAGTGTTGGCAACCAGTAATCCACGAGACAAGGACTGGCACGTGGCACAGAGACTGCCCACAGGTCCAGTGTGTGTGTGTGTGTGTGTGTGTGTGTATGTGTGTGTGAACTGCAGGCTCTAGCCCTCTAGCACTGTTTAGATGCTTGGCTGATATGTAGGACATTTTATCTCTTGATAACCCACAATCCTACCAACCACGGGCAGCGCTCCTGTGAACTACAGCAGAGTCTGTCTCACTACCGTCTCTGACCTGCTAAAAATAGTCTGTTATTATGGCTGCCTTTTCCATATCCTTCATTTCCACAGAGGCAGAGTTCACTAAAAGATGTTCCATCCAAATACATTATACTGCGAAGGCTATAATGAAATTAGTGATACAAATTGTCTTGTAGAGAAAATAAAGTGGTAGACTTGTGTTGCTTGAGTTGATCATGGATGATGTGGTCTGTTCAGGCTTGTAGTATTTGCAACATCCAAATACTGTGGTGCATCAAACAGGTATACTGTTTAATTACAAAAGAAAAAAAAAAAATAGGACCAATCTCCCCAGCATGTTCTATCAAGAATCAATAACAAGTTGAATTCACAAAGTTGTCAGGCTCTTGTTCTATATTAGAGTCCTGTGGTCTTGATGTAGGAGATCAAGCTCCCAAAAGAAGTGGGTGGTACTTTCACTGGAGGAGAACTCAATGAATTAAATAAAAGTCCATATATACTTTCTATTTGTCCTCCATAGTAACAATATTGATATCTGTAAATATTTCCATGTTTTAAACCATTAAAATATGGACCATTATTTGGCAAGGACACGTTTAACATTTGAAAAATGCATCAAAAATTTCAAAATTAAAATTTCTCCAAATTGTGAACAAACTTCGTAGACATTGTCCTAAGGAAGATACATATACAATTTAAAATGAATATGATCAGTAGTTTTGTTGGAGGAGGTGTTTGAAGAAACTGCTAATGAAGATGATGAAGACAAAGATGATACCAAACACAGTGCTTTCACTATTGGCCAGTGAGCTACTAAAAATAAATTGTGATACAATAATAAAAGTCAGTGATCACTCTTTTCCTATATCTCTTATATCTCTCTTAAGTGGTACAAATGTCACTGTATCTTTCGTCTTCCACCACAAGTGAAAACTGCCAGGAACAACAAAGTTTATCACACGTAAAAGATTGAGTTAATGTCACATGGAATGGAAGTTCGAAATAAAAGAAAAACCAAAAATTAGAGTTGGGATTATGTCCAAAATAGACACTTTAAATTTTACATTATAATGTTGCCCACCCCCACAAGGTACTTCAGAGGAGTCATTGTGATGGCGTGCACTTGAGGAAATGTGAGATATCCTGCTCTAGTAACCCCACACGTGAAGAACACTGCATACACAGTAAGACCCTGACCAAGGGGTGAGTGAGACACTTTTATTGGAAACTTGACAGACCTCTTTTGATAAGCCTCTGACTTACAGCAGGGCTAACTTCAAAGACACACACAAATATACATGTGTGTGTGAGTGGGTGTGTGTGCATATGTCTGCGTTTTGCAACCTCCCCCACTTTATGATCCGGTGTGGATTACACAGCATAGACAGGATGTCACACTTCTAAGATAAGGCTTTCCGATTAGCTGAGGTGTGTGTTAGACGTGTCCAGACTGCGTCGTCTATGTACTCAACTCTAACACCTCGCACTGAGAACATGACACCTCATAATATCTATGCACTGGCATTACCCTGGTATCTGGGACATGTGACATTGGCTGTTTTTTAAAAGTCAGATATCATTTTTATTATTTTCTTGGGGTTCTAGGGGAGCAGCTGTGTGGTTTGCACTGTTCAAAACAAAGCAAAATATTTGTAAAATTAACCCAACCAATGAAAACTCTCAACCAATGGAGTGAGCAAGTTTTGCTTCTCTAAATTAATCTCTTAACATTCACAGGGTTATCTGAAAAACATCCTGGAGTTATAGTTTGAGACATGTTTTCAGCTCATGTTTTGGTGGTTTTTCAACTACATCTTAAGCTCCAAATTATCAAGATAATCAATGTAATCAAATTTATATTTTTAGAAACAAGTCTTTTTTGCAGTGTAAGCGCTAGCTTTCAACTAAGATTTCCTTCATAAAAATTCAGTACTGTACCTCTGAAGCGTGTTTCTGTCAAATACCAATTTACAGCTGCTTACTTCGCACATGGCAGCTAGGAATATCACCCACATGAGAAACTCACAAAGCCTCAAGTCATGGGGGCAGCATATCTGGATATAGTGCAAGTGGCAGGCCTGTCTCAGCTGCCACAGGGGGCCCCATGCAGGGGCTCAGAGCGAGCACATGTCTGGCTGCATGTAGGTATATGTATGTCTGTCTGTTAAGTACGGTTCAGTGTGTGAGAGGGACAGGATGGGTGGGGTGATAACAGTCTTCTCAGTTGAAGACTGTCTGTGGCTTTTGAAACCTTTACAGTTTCGCAGCACTTCCTCTGTCTGTGAGCCCTGTTGTGTTTGTCGACAATCAGACAAAATACTATGAACTGCTTTTTTCTGAGTGACACATTCTGTAAAGCCTGCCTTGCTGATACTTCTAAATGAGTAATAAAAATGTTTTTTTGTCTCCTTGACTTTACACTTTTAGTTCTTGGTAAGCTTAGTTTTATTATGGCTCAGATGTTGCGAATGCACATTAGTCCAAGAATGTCTCCACAAAACAGCCTCAAGAGTACTACATTGGATTTTTTTTGGCATATGTTAAGGAACCGAAACTTCTGATTCAACCTGACCTTTCTCTACTTTCGCTATCTTGACCTTTGGGCAGTTTAATAATGTTCATTATGTGGTGGACAATCTGAAATGTTCTCAAAGACCCCAAGCAGTCTCACTTAATGAAGTCCTGCTATGAAGAAAACCCTGAAGGAATGCGTGAAATGTTCCATGTGAAATGTTCCAGTGCAGCAACTTTTTGGCGACAAACAATGCTCTTTATTTCATGTGTACCTATTTTTGTCAGAAGGCTTGTTTCAGTTAACGAAGAAACAAAAGGAACCAAAGGTCACACTGGTCTGGAAATCAGTCAGTTGAGAAAGAGTTCATGGCCAGGTTGCATGCCACTAACCACATTCCATATATGGAATCGTAAGTTGAGACATAGTGTCTTCTGTGATTGAACTGTAAAGACACAACAAATTAAATATCCTACATTAAGTTTTTTGGGATTGTAAGTAGCAGTTTAAAATCAATTCTGTAACCACAGAAGATTCTTCTCTACCAAACATACTGCCTTAAACTTACTCTGATTTAGATTTGCAAAGACCTAGTGGTGGTTTGCTCTGAAAGCCAATTCAGTCCTTATGTGAACTTCAACAATATTGCAATCATAATATAAAGATATGCAAGTGCATGAATATTTTCTTACACCACAAATTAGGGTTAGGCTTAGAGGTGACCATTACAGAAACACATTTGGGAGAAAGGTTGGTGTTGTGCTAATTTAGAAAACTGTGAGAAAAGGCCTGAAGAGTTCATTCCAAAAAATGAAAAAAAAAAAAAAAAAGAAAGCTTAATCTCAGGGAATCAGCTGAAGCTTAAGGTGACACTCCTTTTAGAAAAGTTCTAAGTGAGAACAACACAAAGGCCTTGGGGTGTTGAAAGTGGGAGGGCAGCCAAAACCCCAAAAAGGGCCACTAAATCTTGCTGACTTTAAACACAGCCGCTCTTGTGACAGACAGCCTTTTATGAGGCGAAGCAGAATCTCTTTCTTGACACAATCTGTCACTTCCATCTTTCTGCCCCTCCCTGCCACCACCACTGCTTCATTTTCTGCCACTCCCTCTTGCAGTCTTACCCTAACCCCCCATCAATTTGTCTATCTGTCTGAGTGCATTTCCTGTGTCACAGATTGCAGGATGTCCTCTACAAACAAGAATGAAAGCAAGCAAAATAAGTTAGACAGAAACTTACAAGGGGAAACCATGCAGGGTTAGAAGAGCTTCTGGGACACCCAACAGAAATTATTTGCTTTTTTTCCCTCAAGCATTATTTAAATAACTACAAGGACACACACAGAGTTCAGACCTCTGCCACAGCCAACAATCTTAACCCTGACCCTAACCTTGTTCTTGTACCACAAGAATTAAATCCATTCTTAGAAAAGTAATGGGCAGCCTCTGCTTCCAGAGCCACAGTAAAATCAGTCAGTCAATCAATCAATCAAATAGCGCCACAATATGACAAAAGTTATCTCATGACACTACCTTTAGGGCTGGTCGAAACCAGACTCTTGAACCAATTTACAGAAACCTAACAGAATCCTCCAGGAACAAACACTGGGTTGTAGTGGGGAGGAAAAACTTCCTTTTAACAGGCAGAAACCTTGAGCAGACCCTGACTCTTGAAGGATGTTTGTCTGCCTTGACCGGTTGGGGTTTGAAGAAATGTAACTATAAGTTTCAGAGTGACCTAGTAAGCAGAACTTTTCAAAGGGTTTTTATAAAAAAATATTCGTAAATTTGATAAAATATCTTCAATTAAGATCACATCTTCAATGATTCTTGCTAATCCAATGGTGTAATTATTTTGATGTTTCATTTCAGCCCGTTAGCTTATCTTAAAAAACTGTCAAGAGACATGAAATCATTTCAGCTTTGATCAGATAACTATGACTCTACTTGACAGAGACAAACAGTCTATTGTGGTAAGGTGCTAAACAGGTTACCGACATCCCCCCCAGACTAGGCTGAGATGAAAGGGCAAACAACCTGTTTTCTTTGCTCTTTCTTCACTCAGGAGGGTGAACAGAGCCGCACCCTGCCTGTGACCTGACTTTGGCCTGCCGGCTTGTCTTGCAAAGGGGGCCCTGGAAAGGGAGGGGCCCCTTCCTGGAGGCAAAAAATTGAGAGCTGAGCTCATCTCACAGCACTGGCCACAAAACCTCATATATGCTGGGAAACAAACAAGGGACATGTCATTTCTCTGTGTATTAAAAAAAAGCACTGGTCTGGGATGCTCAGGTTTGAGCCTGAATTCAATAACTGTTGGTCTTGAAGCAAACAAACAAGCTGTGCTGACTTCTTCCTCCTGAGGACTGTACTGTATGTCTAAAGCTGAACTGTTAGGAGCGGTGTTGGGAAGGTGAGTTGACTTATTCCCTATCCTCTCCTTATATTTGAATTAAATATTCATTCATGTAAAATAACAAAAACAAAAAACACCTAGCCAATCGAAGAGGATGAAAATATAAGCACTGTGGCTGTTTGCTTGAGTGAGATTTCTTGACTGTGTGTTTGTGGTTTACACACACGAGGAGCTCCAATTTTGGCAACTGGTTCATCCCACCATCCTCTGCTTGGTTGAGGAGTCACACAGAACAATGGGCCTTCTGTCTGCTGTTAAGTAAATCCCAAAAACACTTCACATAGTTGCAGTAAAATGCTGCATGGCAAAGAATCAAATTAATCTTATTATTTAACACACTCTGGTTCCCACTTTGCTGAGGCGCAGTCCTGACTTCAAGATGAACTGGCTTGCTGACTACACTTGAAATTATCTCATCAAATATTCACATTGATATGATTAGAAAGAATGTATGCGGTGTTCAGCATTTAAGTATGTTTATTCGCTTAAACTTTGAAATTATAAAGCACAAGTATTAACTTGTTAAATTTATTAGAGTGCAGTGTTTGAGCTTGTGTGTGTGTGTGTGTGTGTGTGTGTGTGTGTGTGTGTGTGTGTGTGTGTGTGTGTGTGTGTGTGTGTGTGTGTGTGCAGACAAATGGCAGATGTTCAGACAATCAGGTAGCTGTATATAGAGAGGAGGCCCCAGCAGTACCTGCCTGTACCAACTATCCTCATGCAGACCATAATTTATCCTATTGGCAAAGAGCTTCTCTTCTCCTTGAGCCACACTGTTACATTATTATCCAAAAGCAACTCCTACTGAAAATACTCTCACTCTACTGTCCACGATGATGCACTTTTGGTTGTCATGTTTCAACATTTAACACTAAAGACTTTTTCCAGAACACAATCTGCTGCTGTTTCTCCGCTTAGAGAAAGTGTCCAGAGATGCTAGCAGACAAAACAGAGAAACTTCCCAAAGCAGCTGTCATTAGCTGTGCTAAAGGTTAAATGCTTGTAGAAACTGACAAAAACACCTACCAGGAATACATGGACCTTGAATATGTGTTGACACGTACTATGGACTGAGTGAAAAGCTTATGAAAATAATGAAGGATACATATCTTTCTGTTACTGAACTTTTAAATAAGTGAGTCTTCAACTGGACACATACACAACCACAGAAAACCTCCCCACCTGGATTTAACTGAGCAAATAAGTAAGTTCTTTAAACCTACAGGATGCAGTGAGTAGCTTCTTATTTCTTAAACAACCTAACATTTATTGCAGAACATAAGGATTGGGCTGAAGATTTAAAAAAAAAAAAGCCCAGTCTGACACAATTCCAGGTGATGGACAGATCAGGGTGAGAAGAGTGGTGGATCATGCCTTGTGTCTACAGTACAAGCCTGTGGGGAAGTGTTATGATTTGGGGTTGGTTTAGCTGATCAGATCTAGGTTCAGCAATGCTACATATTCAAAAATAAATGACAGAAACAAATGCTACTACACTCCATAAGCATGTTGAAGCAATGCTATGGTCAATGCATGCCATAATCAAATTAAATATGGCGGAGGTTAAATGTTAAGAGTGTGGGATGTTTTTTGACCAAGCTGAGTATTATAAAGACAGTCGAGTCATTCTATGCTAGGCTACATGAAGCCAGACTTTGCTACAATACTAAGCTAGACTCCTGTTATCTTAGGACAATAGGCTAAATTAACCCTCCAACATTACCAACCACATCAGTGAAAAAAAGGAGGGTGGAATGCTGGGGGTGAAGAAGGGGGAAAAAACAGCAGCACAGTGTGGAAAAAAGAAAAGAAATAAGAGAAGCATAAACAGTCCATGGCAAGACATCAAGTCTGAACAGGGGGCAACAGTTGGACACAGAAACTGATCCTTGCTGAGATAAAAATCCCTGCCTATCCAAAAGCGAGAGGACAGCCAGACTTGTTTCAGTTAGATCACCGTAGATTTTCAAAGGTTCCAAACCAAAATGGTAAAAGAATTTTCACACAACATGAAGGAGGATGAAAATAACTTTAGGAAGGACATGATTTGACAAGTTTCATGCGAAAACAGTGATGTGTGCACATATGTGTAAAAAGAGAAAAGGAGTTAGAAAACATAATGAGAGGGAAGGCTGTGAATGCACTTAGCTTTAAATATCTGTGCTTGAACACATGCACATATACACACAGAAAGAGAAGGAAAGGGAAGAGAGACTGGGAGCATTAGAAAGGGAGCGGGGTCTCCATTTCCTCTTGCCAAATTTGCTTTGGCATCTCTTTCTGTGGGAATAGTAACAGACCAGCTCCCCTCAGTCGAAGAGCAAGAGAGGGATCAGCCCACTGAGGAAAGGAAAGCTCAAAACATAAGATGGAGATGGACGGAGGGAAAGGGGGCGGCAGGGAATGGGAGGTGGGTAAGTAAATACAGCTGGACTTTTCCATTCCTTTTCCTTCTCCATCCCTTTCCCCTGGTGCCGAGGCAAAACATGAGCCTGTTCATTGCTCAGCTTTGCTGTTTAAAGAGGGATCAAATATGAATCAGTTTCATCCATATGGGTATTGTCAGATGGGTATTGTTTAGATGTTAATTGTTACTACAGCTTGTATGGATACTGCTTCCTGATACAGTGCTTTAAAGTTATTCATATCAGCAGTTTTTCAGGTTAGGATTTTGGCTGTATTTCAAATGACAACAGATTTATTTGCGCCCCCCCCCCTCCCAATTTGTGCCATAAGTAATATGTGACATACATAATTTTGAAAGGAAAGTGGAACAGCATTGTTTTTCAACCAATCACTCTCACAGACTCCGATGTTGTGAAAGTAATATGAAACACACAAAAGGGTAAGCAGAGCATCGAGAAATCAGTTGGACAAAAACCTCAAACCCAAAACCCAACCCAGGTGTCACATGTGGACTGAAAATCACAAAAATGCATCACAGACAAATGCCTTGTTTAGAAACAAACGATTATGTAATAATTTAGTCCTGGGGCCTGTTTAGTACTGAGTTTTGATACTCATCCCATGCTCCAAGTGCACAGTGCTGCAAGACAAAAAAGGACTTATTTACACTATTGTGTGCAACTTCTGTATTTAAAAAATCTACAACAAACTCTGATGGACAGACAACAATAACGATTAAATGAAATTTAAACAATAGTCAAATTTCTTAGCATTATTATGACGGCTTTTAATATGCAAGAAATTTGGTATACAACCTAGCGGACAACATGTGTAACTCCAACAAAGCTGTTAATATTCTTGAAACATTGCTCTAGTATTGCTTAGTTTACACAGAACATATGCAAACAATTATGCCATCAAATTGCGTAAAAATACAGATATAAAAAAAAAATCAGGACAGTTTTATCTGATGATGTAAACAATATAAACCAGAAAACTATATTTATCTCAACATGACTTCATATCACAATAACTATTTTAATGTAGACTTATACTAAATAACATAAAATTAAAAATGCTAACAAGACAAGATATGAATTATGTAATTATCAATAGGTGATATAAATTAGGCTATATTGTGATATATTGTGTACTTATCCAAAATGTCTCAAAGCCACCTAAGTTAAAACTGTGAGTTGTTACTTGTTAAAATCTACTTTTGAAGCATTGCATGTTAAAAATACAGGTAGTTCTTTCTGATCATATTGTAAACAATTATTTAATCTCAAAGGAACTTCCATTGATGTCACTTAATTATAAGGTTAATTATGAAGCATGTTTGCATTTGTACTGGTCAAAAAGCAAAGCCCCCATTTGCAAATGAATCAAGCTAAGAAATTAATTTAATGCCCCTTTTATGATTTGCAACAATAAATGTTTTAGAGCCATCTAAAAGCAGGATAATTCAATTCATCCTGTTTTTAAACTTGGTCTAATGCCTGCTCACGTACTAATGGAGATTTCCATTGATCTGTGTGTGCATGTGCTTTTCAGTCTGTATGAAGTGGTCCAAATACGAAGTAGTTCATAGTATTAGATAACAACGCATTAGCATCACTAGTGTTGCTGAACATCAGCCTTGTCAGTTATGTTGCTATGCTAGTTCCATTTGGCGTACAGATTTTTACAGATAAAGAATTAAATAGTCGTAGTAATTTAGGCTGAGTGACAAGGACTGTGATAAGCTTGAACTTTCTTTGAAATTAGAACTACAAAATTGCAAGCCAGAGAGGAAAATTCCTCCTCTTTACAGCCCTCGTAAACATCGCTTTGGAGAAGGTTAAGGGGAGGTGCGAAAGAGGGAGGGGAGGGGGGTCTCTTTTCCTTGCATCGGTGCAAAAAAACTGCCCCTTTTAAAGGAGGCCAGATGTGAATTATGGGTAATGAGGTGAGGAGTGCGTCTGTGTATGTATGTGGGACCAGGGAATGCAGGGCTTAGGGCATATTTCTGCTCGGCGTGTAACTTGCCCTAAGGTTGAGGTTGCTTGTGAAAGGGTTAAGTCGCATCGCTGAGCAAATACATAAATAGCACTAGAGGAGAGAGAGAGAGAGAGAGAGAGAGAGAGAGAGAGAGAGAGAGAGAGAGAGAGAGAGAGAGAGAGAGAGAGTGTGTG
>JAQQZY010000027.1:34280250-34292277 GCA_030068375.1 Ostorhinchus rueppellii | reverse complement strand
ATCAAAAGTTGTCTGGAAATATCACTTAAATCTGTCAGTAATGCTTTAAGTACAGGGAAATGTAGCGCATGTAAGTCTATCATGCAAAGTTGTTCTATTGGCAAACAAAATTGTAGTATAAAAGTATAACACAACAAACCAAATGTGTACAATATAACAAAAACATTAACCTTGGTTTGGAACCTCATGTATGGAACAGCCCAAAAAAGTCACTAATCTTCCAAGGATCCTCTCATACCTATTTGCTTGGTCAGCATTTGTGGACTTTCCAGTTTGATCAATTCAGATTTGCAAGTGTGAAATCTTCCCAAGAAAACAGCATCGACCCAGCAGGCAGTCTTTGGTCCAACTAAAAGAAGTGGTCTTGTTGCACATACAGACTTTCAAACAAGTTGCAGGAAGTTGCATGAGCCTATTGTCATCAGTACAGTACCCTAAAAAATGAGAAAAATAAGCAGAAGATGAAGACAGTTCAAATGAACCATGATAGTGCAGTACTGAAGCAAAACTAGATGTATGGTGTAGCACAAAAAAATATACTTCAGTTTAGACGTTCAGGCTTGAAAAGGCCTTTATTTCATTCTAATATCCAGTTGTTCAGGTCTTGTTCATCTTGGTGTCTATTATACCATCTCTGACTTCCCTTCAGGGACAGGCCTGCCTGTTTGAACACATGTTTTCATGTTGTATCAGGGTCTTTGGTATTTTCATATTTTGGATGTGCTCCCATATTACCCATAGCACATCGTGTGTACACACATATAAGTGAGATGCAGTTTAATCGTTTTTATGTCTGCTTTTCATTTTCACCTCATTGGGCACATTTTTCCATTTTAAGACATGTTAAGTTACACACAAAGAAAAGCCTATCATTCCAGTGTAGACACACAAACACAACAAATCTGAATGCATTCCCAAATACAAGTCAAGGATTCACAAGGAGAAATTGATACATGCTCCCTGACACAACATCCATTGCACACACACACCCACACACCCTCAATAACGAAGTACATATTCTTGTAGACACAAACAGAGGGAGAGCAGGGGGAGACGCAGAAATGAATAGAAGCACACACTGACGCTCGTCTCGCACACAGCGTGCCATTGGGGGTTTGATCGCCTCTCTATGTCAAATCAGTGCATTCCTTATTAACGACCGTTTCTTCTCTTCCCCTCCTGTCTTCTTTCTCCTCTTTTTTCTCTCTTCTCTTCCTCCCCATCCTTTGCTCTTCCTCTCCTCTCCTCTTCTCTCCCTCCCTCCCACTCCTCTGTCAGAGAGCAGATCTGCCTGAATAATTTCTTCCCCCTGGACCAGCTCTGCTCTTTAATTCATGAGCCAGAGTGCGAGAGAGAGAGAGAGAGAGAGAGAGAGAGAGAGAGAGAGAGAGAGAGAGAGAGAGAGAGAGAGAGAGAGTGTGTGTCTGTGTGTGTGCCTAGACGCTGCTGCCAACTGGCATAAAGGGACACACACACGCACATAAACTGGCAGTTTGATTTCTAAGTATTACTTACAGGGCAGTGGAACACCAGCAGGCATTTCGGGTACCCCTCCCATCCCCACTTTGTCCAGACTGCAGCACATGACTGAGCATGTGACAGACCTTGCCAGAAGTGCTGTGCAATTGCTAACACACACATGTATGTATGTCTGAACACTTGTTAGAAGTTACACATTAATGCAAACGCTCCAGAAAAAAGCAGACCCGCCCACTCCTACACATCAAAGGAGCGTGCTGCAGCCGAGTGAAGCTGCACAGATCCCATAATGATAAATCACATCCCAACACCTAAAACAAACTCTCAGCCCTTCCTTTTTATCTACACTGACACGAACACCCCAAGTAAAACAGACAGCCGGGTGCTCTTCCTGCCCCGGATCCTTTAAACATGCACTTTCCTTCTCAAAGTTCAAACGCAGTTTTCAGGTGCGTGTACTTTACATGAGGAATTGTTACATTTTTTCCCTCTTAGTCTCTACATTTCAACTTGGCAGATTTTTAGAACAAGGTTGCTACTTTAGTTTAAATGCCCTTTACTTTGCATTTAGAAATTAATTAAATTCATTAATTTCAGTGCAATTCAATTCAATGACCTCAGTAACTGGGACAGCAGTGTCTCCATTGGTGCACATCATGCAAATGAGTAAGACAAAAACAACATTTACGCATTAAAAACATAATTGCTGTCATAACTAGACAACATAAGACAATAATGTCTATAAGATAAGTTAAAAAAAATAATAATCAAAAACAAAACTATGCAAGAATTGTTTTAAATAGGCCCAGCAAGACAAAAGTGATATGATTTGGTATCCTGACAAACACATTATGTACAATGACTCTGTAGCACAGTATTATTTTTGTGGTTCATTTTATTTTAATTTGGAGGTGTACAGTGGCTGTTTCAACATTTAAATTATGAAAAAATGACCGAAAGATTTGAGATTTTATTAAAAAAAAACAAAAAAACATGAGAGACAAAGAAAAACAAGAAAAGAATACTCATGAGTGCAAAAATGTGAATTTGGTCTATCCATAAACGATAGTAATTCAATATCATTATAAAATCATTCTCATTTTAAGATGCTACATGTTATATTCAGCTATAACAAGGCCAGAAAAGCCTGAAGTAAAAAAGTAGAGAGCCATTACTATGGAAACAGTGTCACATTGGTGCAAACTGGCAAGTTTTCAGAGTGTTGTAGACCAGTGCTTTCTAACTACATGCCAGTTTCAGCTTTGTCTGAGCAGAGCTTAAAATCACAAATGCTCATTTGTTGTAAAGCCCCCATTCTCTTTCACATATTCCTTTAGTGGGCCAGTGAGTCTGGTTAGATATTTTTAAATGGCACAGATAAATAGCTTAGAATGGTTTGCCATGCTGCAAGTGCATCATATGTCCTTTCACTGGCAATTTGCTGTGTGGATTCTCCTGTCAGTAAGGAGTGTGAGAAGGATTTAAGTGAGGGTGGGGGCTAGCTCAAATCCCTCTCATTTTACAGGCATCATTACACCTGCTAAAGCCTCATCCTCTGAGCCCTCCACTACCAGAGACTGGTACGGACCACCAATTACAGTCTTAACCTCTCCTTTGCCCTTTCCGTCTATCTCACTGACACCTATAGCAGGCAGGACATTGGAAAGGGTGGGGGTGGGTGGTGGGCAGTCAGAGTGGGTGTCTTGATAAAATTGCTGCCTCATGGGAGACACTGAGAGCCTCCATCATTAGACATTTATCTCCCAAGAGGCAGCAGAATCCTGCACGGGTGATATTTGGCAAGACCAATGACCAGAGCTGTACCTACAATTAAACAAGTCAGCTAGAGTTGATATCCAAGTCTCTGTCTGACAAGTCTTATCTTATTACTTGGATATAGTAAAGCGTAACCAAACTCAGTGGACATTTCATTTCAGTGCCACTGCTCGAGAAATGCCTGGATGAACCCATATCACTCACTCAATTTGCTTCACCCAAAAGTGATTGGTTAAAATAAATAAAATGCATAAATACAAGCCAGGAATTGGACTTGTTTTGGTGTAGCATTTGCATATTGGTAAGCATGTGCCTAAATCTCCACAAGACAAAACCCATTGCAAGTAGAACTTTGAAAATGTCAATGATAGTGGAAGGGGTGGGAAAATTAAGTGCTAATAGTGAGCCAATAGGCAAGCTTATTCCTACAAGCACGACTAACTTAGGAATATAAGACAACCCCTTTCTGATTTATGCACTATTATGGCTGGCCAGCAGGAACACATTCAACAGACATTACTGCACTTATTGACATATCTAGGCTAAAAAATCTGGAATAAATAGACATAATATGCATAATATGTGTATTGTTAATGTAATAAAAATGCACCATATGGAATATAAATAAAGAAATGGTACCGTTGTCATAGAGAAAAACTGGTGAGGTGTTGGATTAATTTATGAAAAACTACAATTAAAGAAAAGGAAGAAATAAATGAATGCTCCCAATCCTACTTGTGTATGCTTTCACATTAGCCTAACATAAAAGCCCCTTTACACAGCACTTCTGTAACGGGACTATTTTGCCTTTATTACAGAACTGTTACTCCTTTGGCTCGGCTGTGGAAATTGGTCAGTGGTGAAAAAAAGGTGGGATCATCATCTCACCTTTTTTCCGGGACTCTGTAAAAGTGGCTACTGACACAACAACATCATTTCTATTGGACAAACTTACTAAAAACGATCAATGCAGACAAGTGTATCTGATTAAAAAGCTCCACAAGCCACTCCTTGTTGACTATGCTGATTGCTCTGGATAGTGAATACTCTATCTTACAACACAGCAGGTCATTAAATATGCCTGATTGCTGTAATCACATTCAAACAAACTAAACAATATGCACATGATTAAGAAAGGCCTATACTGCAAAAGCAAAGGATACAGTCTGAGTGTCTGACGATTGATTCTCAGTTTCGGTGGATACATTGCATATATAAATAAAAGGTTATTGGGATGATAATCCACTGAAGGAGTGGTCTGCCGTGACTCACTATTTGTAAATGAGTAGCTGATAATATAAACAAGCCTCGGGCACTCGATACAGTGAAGGTGATAGTCTATAATGTTTCAGAGTGTTATGGAAGGTGTGAATTGAACAATATGTGTTCAGAAGTCCAGATACAACCATCTCCAACAGGCATCCGGGGGAGCACCTGGAAAAATACTGAGCTATGGTAAATACAAAAGGTCATTGGCTCAGAATGAATAAATAAATATAGGTGTGATTACCCACTTGTATGTGTATGTATATCTGTGTACAGGCTGCAAACACCGTGACTGGGCATGAGGAAAAATTGTCAAGAATGTAGTGTCGTCTTCCTAAATTAGGAAACGTGCCAGAGCTCAATGGAGTTCTCACATCAGTCACAGTGATAGATGTTAAGCACTCATTTTCATAGGAAAAACCTTCAAGTTTTCCCTAGCAACTCATTTTTAAAATGTTACCAGTGTTACAAGTGTCAGAGCCCCAAGCATGGTTTAATGAGAACCAAGGGATTGGTGGGCCAGGGCAGGATGTGGTGGGATTAGGACTGTTTGACAGAATGACACCAGAGGAGGTCAGCAATGACAGTTAATTCTTTCCAGTTGCTCTATTAAGGCCTTGTTGATTAAAAACCAGAGTGTCCTTCTTTTCCTATACATGAAACTAATGTAAGTACATGAGACTTTACGACTCATGTGCATTAGACATTTTGTCCTACTGGATTCCACCAGAAAGTAAAGCAGGGTTAAACTTCAGAGTCATGAGACACTACAAGGCAATTACCTCAAAGGATGAACTGATATCTAACTGCCTTTACTTTCAAGATTCCAATCAGGTATAAAATCAGCTTCTGCAAGCATTTGAAAGGTGGCCAACTTTAACCTTTTTCACAGAACCCAACCCTGAGGAAAAAAAACATGAAACTTTAGAATTAAAATTTATGTATTAGAAAAATAATATGTAGTGTCTGTTTTGAGCTATACTACTCGAGTTAAAAAATGTTCTAAATGTCACCTTAACTTTGTAACGATGTTAAATCTAAAATATCAAAAAGCTTCTCTTGGGCAAAATATAGGTATCTATAAGATCGAGCACAGATAAAAGCCAGAAAAGCTGACAAGCTCACCATGAGCCATAATGTTTATCAGCAAATCTGGGGCTTATCCAATGACTTAGTCCTTGCCATACACAAAACAACTAGTCTTTGAGAGAGCAGTATTCACATAGCCAGAGGCTACACTCATTTTCCTTCCTGTCTGTGGGCTGGGATTAGGTCAGTTTGTCAGCTGTTTCACACACATCTCACCACTGCTTCTCTCCCAACCAGGCCAGTGGCAGACTGAGCTCACCTCTTTTTTTTAGGCAAACCACTGAACATACTGGGTCCTCACAAGAAGACCGTGCTGCCCTGTAAGTTGCATGAAAAGGTGGTTGTATCTATTGATGGTCATGTTTGTTATCGTTGTTCATTAAGTGGGCCAAGCATGGTTGCGTTAATGCATTTGCAGACATGGCAGGTTAACATGAGGCCCACGCTGAGTCTGTCATCTAACATGGAGAAACAAAGTCGTTCTGATGCAGTGGTCTCTAAGTGATATTAAATGGAAAAACAAAGATTATTAAATTAATTCATGCTGGGTATGCTGTGTTACATACTTTATGACACCTAACATTTTTCAAATATTTGTCCAATGCAGTGTTTGTATGAAACAATGTAAATTAGAATTAATTCTCAAAGCCAGTATGAGACACATGAACCACTCCTTGATCTTCAATATAAAATGTTAAAGAACCGAACTGCAAAAGAGCTGCTGGATGGACAACACGGATAAAAGATAATAAAAATGAAACTGATGATATCATCAGAATCTTATTCAACCTTTTAACACCCACCCTTTTCCTGGAACCATAAGTCAAAGGTCAGGCTTATAGCAGAAGATTTTCAACACCAAAATGCTTTTATTATACTACATTTGAAAGGGCCTCTATCTTAAGGATTTGCCTAAAATATGAGCTAAAGTTATTCAGTTCACACATGGCTCAACCCAAGCTCAAATCTTACAATGAATCAGAAATGACCAATTACATTTAAACCAGTGACATCAAACTCTTTTTATGTCACTTCTTATTCATCATAGGAGAGGTACTTCTCTCAAGGAGGAAAACTGCAAATTAGTATCCCTTTTAGTAGGTTGGTTCTCTGCATTAATTCTATCTGCAGTACAAAACCCCATGCCAAATATTGCACAATAGCATGAACACCCCTGGTTAGACTGCAGCAGTGCTCTTCCAGCAGTGACAGCCTTTCCACTTCCCTTCACATTTAGAACACACTTGACAGTATAGCAGCTGTCACTGTAGCCATTGCCAGCCACTGACCTGCTTATGGCAATCCACTATAACACACAGTAAACTCTGTAGATTTGTAGTAGACAAAAGTGGTTTTCAGATTAACATTACTACCATTTTCAACAGTTACAAAGCCTTCACAATTAAAGCATCTGTCAAGTGAAACAACCTGAACCTGACCAACTCTTCACTTAGAAATTCTAACGCTATGGTGATGCGCATGTTCCTTTTTTACTTGATGTTACTTGCAGTTGGAAAGAATGCATTTACATCTGAAATTGAAATTGTGATGGTTCTACAGTAGTTTACATCTCACTTCTTAACCATCAAAAAAAGGTAGACTGTTCTTGTTCATACAAAAAAGGAAGGCTGTTAGACAGGAAGTTAGCAATTGCAAGGTGAAAAAAAGAGACGTTTCTCAGAAAAATACATTAGGTCATGTCCTCTAAAGGCCAAGTAGGGCGTCTTAGGGGTCTTTAAGACACAAGTCCTCTTCCCGTAATGCTGCAGCAGGAAACTGGCCATTACAAGTCATTAACCAGCAGACTGGTGTTCCAGCAAACACTAAAAGGATGTATCCCATGGGGGACTGAGCGGGGGCATGGTGCACTTCATCCACAGCTGGATATCCATGAAGGGATTTGAAGAACTGTCCAGGCAAAGTCCCAAGAGTGTCACATGGAACTTCCAGAGGTGAGAGACTTTCCATTAAATATCTTGACTAACTCAACTAAGGTGAGAGAAAATGGCTTCCACTGCAGATGTGCAGCATGTAAAGAAATCACATCTCAATGTCTGCAGGGCGCTGTCTACTGGCTTACTCAGGGAGAGAAGCCGTAATGGTCTGGGTTGTTAGTGAGCACTCCAGTTGCGCTGTGATGGGAATGTTTTCGACAGCTTTCAGACACTTGGCACTAATGATGTTCTGCATGCCCTGTGGCCAACTGGGAGATTTTTTTCTTCCTGTTCCAATCAGCGTGTTGAACATTTTTACCAGCAGCCACGCAAACTCGTAGAAACATGCCAGCTCTGCCAGATTGCTACTGTTAGGGCATACAGTAAGTACAAGTTAAAGCAATAATTTGCTAAAAAGACAGCACAAGTCCTGTCTAAGCACATTCTAGACAGTCATCAACAATGCTCTGATCAAAGTGGATCACTGCACATGCATGAAATTCATGCAAGAAAGTCAGAAGATGACACAAATTTTGCCAAGAAAACTGGGTTGCTACCCTAAAGCTCAACCTGGTTGCAGCACATTGGAATGCATGGGTTATTGGATGTTAAAACCAAAATGGATAATGACTAAATATTCACTTTTGATTTTTCAACTATGTGTTCACCACAATTATTTGGTATTCACTGGACACAAGCAGAAGCTTGAGTGGAAGATACTGGAAAGGCTTGGAAAAAACAACTCATATGCAACTAAATTGAAAATTCAGTTGTATTTTGTTATAAATACAATGCCAGACGGTTAAGTTTTACTTCAATGAAATAACTAAACAGCAATTTTGCATGGTAATCATGCATAGAGCTTTGACAGAGGTGACACCTATAATAAACCAGGAGTCTTCATAACAATTGCTTAAAAGAAATGATAAAAATAGACTCGAGTTGAGACAGTTACATTTATTCATTCATTTTCTATACCCGCTTTATCCTCACTAGGGTCACGGGGGCGACAGTTACATATGGCGCAAAAGCACAATGAATCACTGCCACTGTGTATAGGTGGCAGTACAAATGCAAACACTTCTATTGAAAATCCTGCACTAAATTAAATCTATGCCATGTTGAAGGCTGGCAGGTGAAACCCTAGTTAGAGCACAAGCGAACAAATCAATGAGCACCAGCAGCTCCCTGAGGGCCAGAGAGAAGGGGAGGGTTATTGTAAATCAATTGTCGGCCAATTCATTTCCATCGATAGCATCACAATAATGACATGGCATAATAAAATGGTAATCAGGGCCTCTAGCCACCAGCACAGGGTTATTTGGACATCTAAACTATAGGGGAAATGGCCCTGGTCAAAATTCTCACACTTGTACACTTATTCCTGTACAGTATTTACTTAATAGAATGCGTCATTTGTTTTTGTTGTGGCTGGGTAAATATGTGTGTCAAAGAGGCTGTGGATCTGCCTGTGTGCATGAAGAACACCTCACATGCTGCATAGCCTCTGATTTAATCCCAGAGATATGCAGCCCAGTGACAGCAGCAGATGGCTCAGTGAGCAGATTAAAATCTCAGCAGCTAACCTTTCGCCAACCCAAACAGACACACTTTAAGTAAAAAAAAGCTGAGACAATTACAGCACATTTCCAAGTAGAGCTAAGGGAAGAACAGAAGAAAAAGGATACACAGGGAAAATGGCCGGTGTTTAGGTGACTTTATTTGGCTCCTAAGGAACCACAGACCCCCCCTCAAATTAATGGGAAAGTGAAGTAATATTAAAACAATGTGTCGTAACCGGGGTCAAATCTCGTGAATCAGCATAACAGGTTGCATTATGGGTGTTATAAGGGAGGAGTGGAAATTTAAGATGTTTGGTCAGAATGTGGGGACACAAGATTTAACTGCACCAACTGTCTTTCTTTTTTTTTGTGATGGCTAATGAAATGTTAGGCTCATTAAGTAGGGGCCAGCTGGGACAATCACAGACAAACATTTGGTCTAAGTACACAAGAAACTGATACAGATGTGACAACAATGGATGCCTGCTTCTGTTTTTGATATTATGAATGTGGGAAAACTTGATTGATTTAGCCTGTATTTTACACCTTAACCATATGGTGAGACCTATAGTTGTTGCAATAGACTACAATATTGTGAAAAACACAGAATATACATCTGGTTGTCCCAGTGTTAATAACATAAAGCATGCCCCTATAAGACTAAAAATGTTAAAGTCTTGATATTTGACTTGCATTACAAATGCTAATGTATATTTGACTAAAATATATTCCCTATCAAACAGGTAACTAAACTAGCTAAACATTTTTAAATGACTCATTAAATAAAGCACATGCAGAAGTTGTAAAGAGTGTAAAGACAGCATTCATGGTGGAGTCATCCAAAAGTGAGTTTGTTAAGGGTGAAGTTGAGGTCATGTTGTTTTTGCTCAAAAAGGAGGGGACAGTGGTGTCTGTTGTACGAGTTCACCAAGAGGTGAGCAAGCAGACTCACGCCGTAAACAAGTCTGAAGTTTATAGCCACTATTTGGGTTTGTTGTTCCGGCACATTCTGGACCTGATGGTTCAATTGGGGGGTTACAGAGAGTGAGGATGCCGTAAAAAACAAAGGGAAGTTTAGAAAAAACAAAAACATGTGGCTCACAGGGAGGTAAAGAGGCCACTAAAATCCAGGGTCAACCAGAGAGCAGCTGTTTGACCTCCTCAGGTCAGTCTGGCAGCCATTTTGGTTTTGGGTCTATCTCTGATGATCAATTAGGCGTATTATCTACTTAGGTAATCTACGTATACTTTAGATAATTATTTAGATAATTAACTAATCAACAGAGGTCTATTTAGTCCACACCCACCTTCAACAAAACATGAAATATGAAGTAATTATTACACAATGGCTTCCAGAAAATTAATTCTAAAAAAAAAAAAAAAAGACAAAAGGACAAAAAAAAAAGGTACCAGCAATTGCTAATTTTTCCTCGTTGGAATCTTTCTTAATTAAAAGGATGGGTTTTATAGTAAGTGTATGCCTGAAGGGGACTAAGGTACCTCAAATATGTTCTTAAATACAGCAGTTATGGATACCATCAAGAACTGTCTTCCTTGTACATTTCGCCCCAAATGCACTGCTGTACAGTACTGAGATAATGTCCTTTGAATCCAAGTAGAAGCTTTAGATGAAGGGCTACAGGTTTTTTTAGTACCTGCTAATACCCGCTGCATCAATTAGATGAAACTGTATCCAATGAGTCTTTATCTGATGTACTTGATTTGCTTACTGAGCCATCATCCTGACAAAAAGCCAATCTGAAGAACTCCAGGTGTGTAAGTTTATTAGTAGGTGATGACAGTTAAATGAAGAGCCGGTTTAGAGGCTGAGTGCAAAACACCTTAATGAAGTTGGGCACACCTTAGCAGGCGCTCTCCAGCTCTTGTTGTTGCCACAGCAAACAGTAGAACGCATGTGTGCATGTGTGTTTGTACACTGGGCCTGCCTCCAGCTCCAGTGGAAAGGGCTGGGACAACACATTGGCTACTGTCTCATCAATCAGGGTTTGTTTGGTGGGATGCGTTAACTGCCTTGCCTTACTCAGAAGCAGACAACACACACACATACACACACACACACCTGCCCTTGTGCTCTTATGACCAGTGGACAGCTTAGAAGTCACAGTTATTTAGTTTTTTAGAAACCCCATCTGTTGTCTTAGGGCTGGAAATACAACAAGATTGACTGTACCAACTATCTTAATACAGATAAGTACATGGGCAAGCTCTCCATACTAAAGCACGCATTACATTGAATATCCAAAAAGGCTAATATCAGGCTCATTTATCAGTATATGCCAACGTCATCCCTAGGATGGTCTATGAACAGGGTCAAGGCAGCAGGAAACACTTGCAGCTCCGCCGATAGTGAATAACAAAAACAGCCAATCAGATGCGAAAACCAGAGCTGTCGCCGTAGCAACTGGTAAACCCATGGCTTTTGTGGAGAAGTGTAGACTAAACTGTTGATATAGAGTTAAAGCAGACTGTGGTATGACTGATCCTCTATGACCAGAGTCACCTGACACACAGACAAACACACGGGGTGCCCACAGCAGAGTGCAGGGATCACTGTGACCTGCCAGAAAAAGGCTGTACACTGTTGTTTCAGGTCAGAGTGACATCTGTTTGCTCAAGGATTCGGGTAGATATTTAGTGTGTATGTGTCCGTGTCTGCGTGAGTGGGAGATTGTTGACCACACACACACACACACACACACACACACACACACACACACACACACACACACACACCAGTAGCATTAGTAGAAAAGCAAAGAGACTGAGTCACCCTGCCTATTTGCAGACAGGCTACACTAGCCATTTGCATTGTTTGTGTGTGTGTCTGTGTGTGCATGTGTGTGTGTGTGTGTGTGTGTGTGTGTGTGTGTGTGTGTGTGTGTGTGTGTGTGTGTGTGTGT
>JAQQZY010000027.1:34264523-34278920 GCA_030068375.1 Ostorhinchus rueppellii | reverse complement strand
GTGTGTGTGTGTGTGTGTGGTTGTGTGTGTGTGTGTGTGTGGGTGTGTGTGTGTGTGTGTGTGTGTGTGTGTGGTTATGCGCACCCACATGCTTCTCTATGCCTCAGAGTGCCACCAGGCACACTGACTACCTTACTTCTGGACTTAGTAACTGCCTCAACACACATTTTTTCTGTGGTCTGCACATGGGTCCATGATGTGACGCATACATTTTCTGTCCATCTCCATTTTTTCAGTTAAAGTATATAATATACAATCCACTAAGAGATATAGATATACATCCACACAAAATGTAAGTGTGCTACTGGTCTCGTGATTTTGTGAAAAAACAATTTTGTCATTTTTGTGGACAGTATTGAATTTGCAACTAAAGTTTGCTTGAGTGATTATAGTTACAAAATGCAAAAAAAAAAAAAAGGGGGGGAGGGGTATGTTGTTTCTACATACTTGTTAATATTTAGCATGTTAACTAAATTTGTTTATTTTCGCATGAATCAGTTTTATAGGCCACAGGCAAATTAAGTGACGCTAAATCCCATGTTTGAACAATTACAATAGTCAATAATTTCTTTGTATTTCAAAAATGAAAAGCCTTATTCATCATCAACCCCTATATGTGCATTAGGGGAGTCTGTTCCCAAATTGCTTTATTGTGGGTGAACTGCATACCAGAAGCTGGGCTGTAGAAAGATGGGCTGATAATAGCAGGTACAGGCATGACAAGCAGACACACACATACACAGATGTAAACTTTCAAACAAAGACATTAGATGCAGCTGATATAGCTGGCTGACAGAAAAAAAGCAGTGCTTTGATATAGTCTAAACATTCAATTTCACACACCTGTGAATGAACACACACACACTTACACTTCCCCTCCCACACCAATCAAGGAAATGGGAGAGTAGTAACTGGCTCCGCACTTACAGTCGACCTTTCACTCACTTCAATCCGTTAAATAAAATGCTCCCCATCAATTCTAGCTCTGACACTGCTAACATACCTCATCTCACATTGGCGCACATATACACATGGACACACCTACACGCACACACAGACAGACACACACTATCAATCACATGTCAGTGTGCGCTAATGCACCTCATCTTTCATTCATGGAGAGGAAACGGCATGAATAAGCAACAGCTGTGTTCATGCTGAAATGTGGGATTAGAACTGTTAACTGAATTGAACATCGCACTGCACCTGAATGGACTTCAGACAGGAGAGTGAAGCAATTACAGCCCCATCTCCAAGTGTCTGCATGATGATGATGACGATGATGATGATGATAATGATGATGATGATGATGATGATGATGAATCTACTCAATTCTGGGATTGTGCCACTATCACTGGCACATGCTACTGTTGTGCTCAAATTTATTTATACCATAGGTTTACATAGTCCAATGTCTTTTCTTAACAGTAGATTAGCCTTTGTTCTTGACGACTGCATCACAACAGTTCCCCATAAGTCTGGTCTTCAGCTCCCTCCACAGATTCTCTCCAGGATTTAGGTCAGGACTTTGACTTGGCCATCCCAGTACATGGACACCAGTACCTTTGAACCACTGCTTCACTACCTCGGTGTTATGCTTGGGGTCATTGTCCCACTGGTACATCCAATCCAAACCAAGACGGAGTTTTTCAGCTCTTTCACGTTGTAAATCCAGGATGTTAACATAATCATCCTTTTTCATACTGCCCTGGATCTTGATAAAGTTCCTTAGGCCATTAGCCAATAAGCAGTAATAGCACAATGGCAAAGTCCTGACCTACATCCCATAAGAATCTGTGGACCAGAGTAATGGCTAGGAGACCATCCAACCTGTCCCAGCTGGAGGCTTTCACCAAGGAAGAGTAGGCCAACATCCCACAGGAGACATGCAGAAAGCCTGGAGACACTTATAGGAGCTGTCTTGAGGCAGTCATAAAGAACACGGCTATTAAGAAATGTCATTAGACCAAGTAAACTTTAAACATTCCATTTTTGGAAAAGCCATGACTAAAATACCCCTGAAAAAAGTATTTCTTTAAGTCTCACTTGTTATTCTTTCACTTGTGTGTCACATATAAGCCCCAAACAAACTTGAAAAAACTCATTAATTTCATCACGCAATTTAAATTTTTGAGAAAATTCCAAAGATAATCAATCGTTTTGAGCACAACTGTATATTCTACATAGTCTCAGTTTTTCAAATATGTATTTTTTCTTAGTTGTAAATAGCGTCTGGGCTGGGGCTGTGCAATCATTCCATGAAAATAGTGTGACTTTTTTTGGACACTCTGTATCATATGACTTCTTCCAGAATGATATGCCTTTCTAATATATTATCTGTTTGAGTTAACCATTGAAAATTGAGGACCTTATTTTTATTATTATTATTTTTAATTAGGACATTGAGGATGGTCCTCATCTTCAGATGGGCCTTTGAACAGCTGTATGAAGGCTAAGACTTGGTTAAGATTTGGTGTTCACTTGTGACAGTTAAGTTGGTCACCATGTTGCATCTTGTTTTAGTCTACCATGGAAGAAATACCAATTTACAGAGTATGTTCATACTATGTATTTTTTTTTTACCTGATGTTCTGAATTTTTACTGTCAAACTTGAGGAAAAAAGTATGATTGATTTGCTGTTAAAAGCCTCAGGAACAACAATAATTTGACCAGTTATTTGGAAATCTAGAGTTTTTCCATGGCAACATAAGCCAGGAGGGAAAGTCAAATTATAAAAAACAATAATCAATGTAAATGTATTACCTCAAACTCCTCTGCAATTTTAGCTCATACATGTGTGCACTTACTCTTTACACAATTATAAGAACATGTTACGGAGCAAATAAAAATGGAATTGACTTCCATCTGATTCATTTTCTCCATTAGGGGAACAATTTGATTTCTGCATAATGTACAACTGACTGAGTACAGTGCTCATGTTATTGCCTACAAACCATTGCTTGCAATCACTATAAATCCAAGAAATAATGAATTTGTTACTTATCAACTATTGTATTCATCAACAGCTATTTGGACAATTGTTGATTGGTTTGAATGACGGTCAAAAAAAAAAAGTCAAGCTTCAAAAATCGATAAATAAATATCAATAAACCTATTAGCGTTAGTTTGTTTCAGTATGTTATGAATATATGTTGGCTGTACTTTTCTGTCATGTCTTGCTCTCTGTGATTCCACACCCTCTTAATTCTTGGAATTGAGTTTCCCTGCCGCTGCCCCCTCTCCGTCCTCCCTGTCTCTGCACATGCTTTTTTACTCCTTGTACTAGTTGGAGTCTGGCATGGCCTGTGTTTTTTACCATAGAGACCGACATAACAGACCGACACAGCCAAGCTCAGGCTCAGCAAACAGAGACCAAATAAAATCCATCATTCAGTTGGGGTATATGAACTTTTTTTCCTTTTTCTCTTTCTTTCTTCTACTCACATCTTATTTCAGAGCACTTCCAGCAGGATGTGCAAAGTTTTGAACATGGACTTTATTCAGAAAGTCGACTGCTGAAGACAATAAACATTTCAGTGCATGTCAATAATACTATGGAAAAGAATGTATAAACCACAAGTCTCTCCAACACATTGACATCTTTTGAATAACACTCCATTGATGTATTTGTATCAACGTACACAACCTAAGACGTGTAACCTTCTGTAGTGCAACAACATTGCATTACTGTTACTGGCTTTAAAGCTGTTCATATCTGCAAGACTGCAACCTCCCAGCACACACACAAAGCTAAAACAATTTGATCCTATTCTTATGATGTAATCCCCTAAAATGTCGGATATTTGTTTTAGTTACGTAAGTCTCCGGCCTCTTCAAACCCTCCACTGGGCCTGCCAGATGGAACGAATGACGAATCTCAGACGTTTGGCGTTTCCTGGCCAGAGAAGCAGGGGGAGGGCTGACTTCCAAGCCGTTTCCTAAGACGCAAAACTGCTCAATGAAACCCACACATATCAGAGTGTCTGAATCTGTGGAAAATAACATAACAACAGATAGAAGAGAGGGTACATGCCTTGAAATGGCTGTTTTTTCTTTTCTTTCCTTTTCTTGCAGTCAGTTGAAGTAGCACCTACAGTAAAGACAAACTACTAAAACTACTTTGGATTACTATCAACTACCCAAAGCTTTGACAGTTGCAGGTTTGCTGAAGTTCAAACTCATTAATGATCATGAACCCAGTCTGAAAACAAGCTTGGGAACAAATTTGAAGAGGCAAAAGCTAGAGAAATTTTTGGGAAGGTATGAGCAGGTGAATGTTTTTGAGAAATCAACATATTCACTTCAAAACCACCAACTAGGATAATAAGTGCTGCTGGTTACTAGGCAGCACAAAGAAACACATCATTACATGCAGTGAAATAAGGCTACTAACTACCTTGAAAAGCACTTGCAAAAGACAATATTTCTGGTCTTTAGTAATGTTCAAATGACCTAAACTTTGGATATCCATCCATCTTCTGTACCCATTTTATCCTCACTAGGGTCACGGGGGTCGCATGGAGCCTATCCCAGCTACTTAAGGGCGAAGGCGGGGTACACCCTGGACAAGTCGCCAGGTCATCGCAGGGCTGACATATAGACAAATAAACTTTGGATATCAAGACTCTTAAATAATGCCCTTATTCTTTTTCTGAAAACCATCCATTCATCCTACATTATACACATACACACACAAGCAGGATTTCCATTACAGTTTTCACCAAAATAACAGCTATATTCCTACAATTTGCTACTAGCTACTACTTGGAGGGGTTTCCATTGATGGGTGTTTGGCTTCTGATGCGTGATTCTAGTAAAGTCCCATCTCCCAACATGTCATAAATCTTGTAAAATACTGTTAAGAGTGGTAGCTGACAGGTGAAAACATGCTTCATATAGAGAAACGACTTGCATATTAAAAGAGCACGCTGCATATAAGAAAACAAATACTGGAGGAAAACGCTGCAAATACTGAAACAGGCTGCAGAAACAGAACAGTGCTACAAATACAGAAATGTGCTGGAAGAAAAAAGTGCCGCAGAAACTAAGGCCATGGCCACGCGAAGCTGCATCTTGTCCTATCCGATCATTTTCTGTCATTTTCAAAAAAGTTCTCTGTAAACCGTCATTTCAGGAAATATCTGCATCCACATAAAACCATTGAAAATGACTGAAAATAATGTAATACAAATGCCAGGCCTGTATGTGGAGTTGTAATGCTCTTGCAAAAAATGGAGAAGCAGCCGTGGAGCATGCGCATAAAGCTTGCATGTTGTATACAAACCATAGACCACAGAAGAAGAACAAGAGCAACAACTCTCCGCAGTAGGTCCAAGAGAATGTAGTGAATATTGTGAGTGATGGTCGTTTGTTGCTCATTGTAATGAAAGAGTAGCCGAAGATTTGGATTCAATATTTTCAATAAGCTCAATAGCTCTTGTAGCACAGGCACTACTCTGTAGTCTGCCATTGTTGTTGTTGTGAAGCGGGGTCTTGCTACCAAGGTGAAAGGTGAGAGAGGTGGGGCTATGACATCATTGTTTTAGAAAGGTTGCAGTTTGGTCGTACAAATGAAAACGCAAAACCAGTGTTTTCAAATCTATCCACTCATCCACTCAATTTCAGTGACTGAAAACACTGGTTTCATGTGGATGAAAGGCCTATCCAATACAAAACTTTTGCAGATACAACCAAAGCCGTCTTCATATGGACAGGGCCTAAAACAAATGCAAGAACAAAACACTGAATATCCACTCACACAATGGAAGTACTCCAGGCCTCCAGGAGCTGCGCTGCTTTCAAAACATTGATAGTTTCAAACAAATAAGATGTCAAAAAGAAAAATCATCCAAAGAGATACATTAACATAATGTAGGCTTACAGACAAAAAAAAAAAATTAAAATACTAAAGATATAGAGAAAAGAAAATACAACAGAGTAAACTAAGTCCATTTTGAAGAGTTGTTTATAAATTGTCAGGGTTTTTGTGCCTTTTTTTTTTGTTGAAGACAAATTCTAGTGAGTGGACATATTTTTCAAATTCAGTCATAAAGGCTTTAAAGTTTGGGACTGTTTTGGCAGATTTACTTTTGTGTATGACGAATTTACCCAATAAGATCATCAGATTACTTATAAAATTGAAGATTACACATCATGTTCAAAGTGTGTAAGTATTTTGAGACGTTAGAACTATATTTTTTATTACACTTAGATACAATAAGGTTTTGAATTTCAGAGCAAGACTTAGAAAAATGCACACAATGAAAAAATAAGTGTAAAGTGGTTTCAGGATTAGACTTACAAAAGTTACATATTTCTTCAGTTTCAGAGAATTTGCATAAAATAGTATTGGAGGGGTATATATAATGTAAGATCTTGAGATGTATCATTTTAATTTTGTTTGCAATGCAGAATTTATATGGTAACGTCAATGCTTTTGGCCACATAATTTTAGAGAAAGTTGAGTACCGGGAGAATAATCTCTTTTCATACAGCTCATTGCGTATATGCTTGATATTACAATTAAGAGCTAAAACTGTTAATGTCATTGACAAGGTCTATCTATCAAAATCTCTTGCTATGCTGAAACAAGAGATTTTGAACAATTCCATGCTCCCAATTTTGTGGGAACAGTTTGGGGATGGTCCCTTCCTCTTTCAACATGACTGTGCACCAGTGCACAAAGAAATGTCCATGAAGACATGGAAGAAAGAGTTTGGTGTTAATGAACTTAACTGGTCTGCACAGAGTCCTGACCTCAACCTAACAGAACATCTTTGGGTTGACTTAGAGTGGAGACTGAGAGCCAGGCCTACTGGTCCAACATCAGTGTGTGATCTCACAAATGTGCTTCTGGGGGAATGGTCAAAAATAAACCCATAAACACTCTCTGAAACCTTAAGGAAAGCCTCCACAGAAGAGTTAAACCTGTTAGAGCTGTAAAGGGTGGACTAACATCATATTAAACCCTATTGATTAAGAATGGGATGTCAATTAAGTTCAATTTACATTTAGCACATTTCTGAGGGTAATGGAAACCCAGCTACAGTCACAGTCAGCTGACACTGGCCAGTGCTAAGACAGTCGGCTGTCTGTCTGTCACGCTGGACAATCAGCCCTGCTGCCCTTAGCAAACCCCACAGACCCCTGGGACATCTGGGCTCGAAGAGAGCCAGACACAGAAAGACAGGGGGAGGGGGGGCGAGTACCAATGAAGGCTATGGGAAAAGTGTACGTGACACTCAGATAAGAGCCAGAGAGACCGGCTCTGGCAGAAGACGTCACAGACTCTGTATCAGCTGTTTCTGGTCTCTGTCAGCTGTCTGTTAGTGTCTCACTTTTTCTTTTTCTCTGTACATATCCTTTAACCTCCACTGCTCAAGCGTCCTCTTTTTTCCTGTCAGCTCCAAATCCTGCTCTTCAGATATTATTATTTACTATACAATCAGTTTGCAACAACCTAAAATCTGTTTAAGCTTTTCTTGGTTTCCATACCTTTTATGATCCACCCTTTTCATTAGTGATGCACCGAGTTTTGGCCAAACATTGGTATTGGCTGTTTTTGTATTATGATGACACTGGCCAATATCAGTATCAGTATAGAAGGTGGCAGTGGCAGATATTTATTAAAGTTCATATTAAAGGTTTTTTGTTTTTTTTGCTAAATTTTTACTTATTCAAAAATAATGTTATGGATCACTCAAAGGCTTTAAAACACACAAGTCAAATCATTTTTGTGAATATATAAAACAAAAGTACGAACAGAAAATGGATATTAGCTATGATCTACTTGTTAGTTTTGATATTGCTCAGAATTTTCAATCAATGCCTCCCCATTTTTTAATGGAACCCATGTTAAAGTTCATTTAGTAATAAGGATTAAGGAAAACTTAAGGAAGACCAAAGAAGGCTAAGTTGCATATTAGACTTATTTTGAGAAGGGGATCTAATTTAGTTTCAGTGATTAGAATCAGGATGAAACACAGCCTAACCTAATGTTCAAACTAAACTGCATCAGTTACACATGGCTCAAATGGAACGCTAACCCTAACATTCAGTGGGTCACCAGTGGATGTTAAGAGGTTTTATCTTGATATTTGAACACATAGCAAAATGTGAACTCTGCACTTCAGACGCCTCAGTGATTCAAGGCTGTTAAATACTAACGTCTTCTCTCTTGTCCTGCCTGCCACCCTTCTCATTTCCCTATCTGCAGCATCTATGACACAGTTACATAATTGCATTTGGTAAACTATGTGACATCCCCCCCACCTCCGCCTTCCTCCTCGTTCCCTCGACTCTCCAATCTCACATTGCACTCATCTGTTATGTCTGAGGCCGAGACGAGATTCCCAGACAGACTTATCACAGCCTGTTTTGTTACTGTTAGTGTTTCTTTCAAACAAACAAAAACTCTCTTCAAGTCAAAAAGACTGAATTTGCAGGCCGTTGTGGGATGTCAGTTCTAAGAAACAGATAAAGGACTTGTAATTTCCATTTTATCAGTTCCATTTCTTTAATCGGTTTCCCCTTCAGTGAACTTATGGTTTTTGGCCATTGACCTTCCGCTCTGGCTAAAAATGCTGATGCTTGTCATACAATGTCAGACATGAGTTTGGATACACCAGATATACTCCTCCTATCTTCCCAACTAACCTCATCCAGACTGCTATTACTATTATTATTCAGACCACTTTTACTTTGAAATGAGGTTAGGCACATTGTAAGCTACTTTGTTACTGTGTCAGCTACTTTTTAAACAATGCCTGATTACAGTGATGTTCTTTATGCGAGTACCTCAAACAAATGTTTACAATATTTAAACACTGTTTTTCATTGTACAATTTATCACAGTTTGTAGTCGCCTCACTCATCACTTTGAATTGTATGCAAAAACTGAGTAGCCTTGATTGAGTTCCCAAGTTTTCACCCATTGGTTATCTGTGATCTATAAGGTTCTTCTTGAATTGGGTCCGTCGTATTTGTCTTCTCTTCTTCAGAGAACCAATAGCCCTATGAACATGTGACATTTATCATCTGAATGTTCATAGGGTTGAAGCTGAAATGGGGGAGAGAGCCTTCATGTTTTGCCACCCCTCTATCTAGAATAGTCTTCAATCGGAGCTGAAAATACCAGACTTCATCTTACAAGCTGTTCGTCCCATTTTACAGACTAGACAGCAAGAATTGTTTGGACAGTGCCTGTCGTTTTTAAATAGTTTGCTGACCATGACTAGATCTTGCACTTAAATGAATTATTACTACATTGCACTTGTACATTTTTGTCAAACTGCTGTTATTATTAACATTATTACTAAATAATTACCTGTTGTTTTTTTTTTGTTTTTGTTTTTTTTATTTATTGTTATCACTGATCTTTGAAACTGTTTTTCATCATGGTATGGTGTGTGCTACTTGACCTCTTGGCCCAAGAAATATAACTTGTGCCATGTTCTAACTTCAATGCAATCACTGTTCTAACCTTTTAAATGCAGTAGTTTGTTGTTTTTTGAAATACTGCCCTCAAATTTAACCCATACATGGTATATATAGATCTCTTTGTCCAAAGGTATGACCACGTGTTGGTTCCAGACCTTATTTTTTCCATTTGTAATACAAGGCCTAGAAGTTGCATGATAGCGATAATATTTTATATTTTTGGGTAATAATTTATCCATTAGGAAACCACTAGAGTCATGAACAGAGGGGAAAAGCTTAAGTTCAAGAACAGAAAGAAAGAACATCTGTATTTCTCTTAAAGGACAGAGGAAACAAAGGTGTTGTGTCCAGAGTCCAGAATCTAACAGTTGGAACTGGCAGACCAGGAGATTTTCCACTAGCTCCACAACCCTGAGAGGTATCCCTCTTCCCTCTGTCTCTGCCTCTTTATCTCTGACTCCCCTTTACTCTTCATTGTAAAATATCACTGTTTTGTCTTTTTTGAGTTAAAGTCAGAGTGGACCAAAAGGGATGTACAAAAGCAATGTGACTGCATAGCGACCATTTCCTCCACTTCCCGGTTTCCCTTTATTTTGTTCAGCCATGTGGGAGGGCAGAGGAGAAAGTAGGAAGACAAAAAAAAGGGGCAGAAAATGTAACAACCAGAAGAGAAAAGGAGGGGGAGAAACACAAGAAAAATAAAAAATGCATCAACAGCTGAGGAAGGCAGGAAGCTGCCTGTGGGCTTAAGTGCAAGGAAATTAACATCAAACTGTCTTTAGCTCCACTGCTTGCCACAAACAAGGGCCCAGCCCCTCTTCGGCGTCTCCGCAGCCTATAAAAAATACATTTAAAGGAAGGGAAACTTGCATGTCTCACCACTACCACTGAGGTGAAACCACGTACTGGTTTGAACTTCACAGAGAATACATTAATACAAGGCCAAAGTTTATTGGTGTGGTGTCGCAAAACAGAACAGGCGAGCGTGCACACAACAGCCAATAAGCACGATGGACAGTAAATATATGTGCTGAATTAGAAGGAAGCTGAGGTGCTAATGGTGCAAGGCTAATAAAGGTGCTTAAGATCATTCAGGAGAGTGTACAAGTATCATCCCTCAACTGGTTTCATCACTCCATTCGTCGTTTATATTCACCCCTTCACACAGCCAAGAGCTCTGAGTTATTTAACTGGATTAGTCATGAAAAATGACTTCAAACAGTTCGAGTGAATAGGACTACATTCCAGTCTGGACAAGTGGCTGCACGTTCATGTTTTTTGTTTGTGACAGAATCAAAAAGGCTGCATTGAGGACTATCTACTACTGCGATCATGTCGTACAATCACTCCTTATATACCGCTTTATTTTGCATCCGCCATATGACCGCACATGTTCAACCTGGGGTTATGCGACCACAGCTAAAGTGTGTGTCAGGGTTTATGTATGTATGCGTGTGTGTTGGACTCGCACGTGATCTGAACCAAACCTCTCCTAAGCACTGAGGGACTTAAGTAGGCAACCCAACACTCCGAGTATGAACTGGCTGCAGTCAGCAGTGACGTCGATTGATTTCATTGCATAGATTAGATTTGGGGAGTGCATTGGGATGGAGCTGATGGGGCTTTGAGATGGGGGGGGTGGAATTCATCAGGCGCCTAGTTGGTCTCTTGGAGTCTGTCAGCCAACACATAAACACACATGTAAGCATGCATACAGAGACCGGGGGGTGGAGGGTGGGGGGGTACAAGGGAGGGTGGGCAATATCAAGGCTGGCTGGGGGTGCAGTTAGGCAGCTGTTAGCATTTCAGAAAAGATTAGCACCAGGTTCAACTGTAAACAATGAGCTCATTCTCTCTGCTAGAGCACAGCGCAACACACCACATCTGTTTTGGAACAAGCAGTCTTATTCAAGGCCCACACTGAGGTAATCCACACCCCCTTATAAAAATCAAACTGGGAAAAGCACTGGAGAAGACATCAAAGTCTACTATTGTCAGACTATTGCATATACCTGCACCTCCTCACTCTTATGTACATGACCATTAAAGAGATAAAGATTAATATTGATGGAGTATATATATGCACAGAAGAACTTCCTGTTTACTTGAAGGAAAAGGAATGATGGAAATTGTAGATTCATACAAAGGGTATTATCATTATCAAGACTTGCCTTTGCATGTGAGAAAATACTCTGGTAATCAGTATTTGTATTTCTTTTGATTAAAGATTTAAATGAAATTATGTTAAATTGGGTTTCACTGGCTAAGAAACACAAACTAAATAGATTTCTCAGTAAAATATAGCTTGTCTAATAAATAAATTTTAATATATGGTGCTACTGACAAAATAGGCTGACAACATTTTCTTAATTATTCAGATAAATTCTTGGTGGTAATGGGGTGTTGGCTTCAGGGGCTCTGGCCACAGTTTTTTTCTCATAAACCCTAAATCTTTTAGGATTTCAAAATAACTTCAACTTTACTATTAGCTAATGTTAGTTACTGTTAGCTCAGTAGCTGATATCAGCTACAAAAACAAAATACCACACGTGTTGGTCTATCACAAGAAAATCCTTATTTTAATCTCAAAAACTCTGTTAATTGCCAGTGACAGGAAGTGTGTGCTTTGGAACAGTGACAGGTATAAACCAGCTAAAAACTAGTACTAGCATTAGTTTAGTCAGACTCATTGTATTTTTTAAATTCATTGACGATGGATTAGCTGTTGATGCACCACCCTGAAGGTGACTTGTAAAATGTTTAATGTCTTTTAATTGGCTTTTATTTAAGGGCAAAGCCTGATGACAAAGCAAGTCATGGATGACTCAGAGACAATTCTAACTAGCTACTGTATATAGGTCATCTTTAAGGTTTCCTTTAGTGGCACAATGTATGTATGGACCATGCAGCAAAGACAGCTGCCACAGCCACACCTGGACAAATTCAGAGGTGTTAGAAGTAGAGACTGTGCAGAATTATTTAAACATTACTATTCCTTATAATGAAGGTCTATTTATTTTAGTGGTAAATCTGCATTTTTAGAGGTAACTTTTTCTTTGAACTAGACTGTGAAGAGTTTGTGCTGGTAGAGTTTGAAACCTGCAAATGTGAGTAAAACCTTTCTGCAGTTTTTAATGATTTGGTCCTTATTGTGTGGCTGGCATGAGGGTCAAACAAACAAGAGGAGCAGGTGGCACCCAGGTGGGTGCTGCTGGGTTGGTGGGTGAGGATTGGTGGGCGCTGCCCTTTCACGATCCACATGCCATCTGCCTCGGATGGCAATAACTGCCTCATAGTGACAAAGACTGAACAGAGGGACGGAGGATGAAAAGCGCACTGCCATGTTAGAAACCTACAGAACGGTTGCTCATTTTGAATCATCCTCCACTTGGAGTATATGCTTCAGAAATAACTACAGCTCTGTCCCAGTAGTACAGCACACTACTACTAGACAAGTGTAACGTTATGCCATGAGTGTCTATGTTAATGATGGCAATAAATTTAGTGTGCAAACCTTAATTCCAGGTCTCCCAATTTATACAAACCTACATTGGTTTTTCAGCATGGAATAAAATGAAGGAATCGTCCCCGTCTCCACAGAGACTTGATGTCACACTCTGTCAATTTAATTTAGCAAACCAATTTATGGAATAGTTAATTGCAACACTGCTCTATTTAACAGTCAAATGAGCTCTGGAAGATGTCCTCGGTCTTGTGACCTTAGTAATGTCATATTTTAATCAGTGCCATGGAGCGGCTCGAGCAATAGTTCACTGTTTGCCCTGTCCTTTATGAGAAAATTCAATTTTGTATCAAGTTTTCATATACACTTTTCCTTCCTTTGCAATCTCTTCTGCATCTTTTCATCTTTGACCATCTACGCAGATCATGTTTATAAGAATCTGCCACACCTGGCTTTCTTATTATAAAAAGGTAGACTGGCAGAAATAAAATGGGGGCTAGTTGCGGTGCTTAAATCCGTCTCAGCTTTCTCCATCTTCCTCCCATTGGAACAAGAGGAAGGGGGGACAGTGTCGTATGAGCTATTTACGAGGAAGGTCACACCGAGAGGGCATGGCAAGGAGCCATCAGTCTCTCCTCCTTCTCTTCCTCCTTCCACCCAAAGTCATTCTTTTATTCTCTCATTCTACCTCCAGAGTTCCATTGTAGTAACTACTAAATTGACACTTTTATTTCAGGAGTGGAGGTAGCAGATATTCACTGCAGTCCATTGTGACATCATTAATACTTGAAAGAATTCATTGTAAAGATGTAGTTTTGGCTACATTAGGCTAAATTACAGGTTAGCACCACAATGGCCTTGACATTTACCACTTGGCATTTCACTATGTAGTCCAGGCGCAGCAATTTATTATTTTAAAGCAATTATTTTGTTTTAATTTAATTGCTTTTAATTTAATATCACTGTTCCATGGCTTCACCCTTTCCTTTTTTCTTATGTAAAGGAGGAATGGACAAATGGAAGGATGGAGGCTCAGTGGAGATAATAACTTTTAGCAGTCTAGCCAGGAGGCTAGAGGTCGAGACTGTGGCAGTTCCAGCCTCCTGCCTCCACACTAATACCCGCTTCTCTCTCCATCTCTCTGCGGTCGGTCAATAGCACTGATGTGTTCTGCAGTCTTACTCTGGCATTATTTCTCTGTGGCAGGCAAAACGATGCACAGCTCTTCCACCTCCCCTTTCACCAGTTTAATTACTGCAACCCAGAAATTAGAAACAGGTTGTGTGTTCAGAGGATATTCAAGGCCTATAAACAGGATTTTAAATTATGAAGCTCGACCATGCTATGATGTTAGAATCGAACCCAGGACCTTCTTGCTGTGAGCCACGAGTGCTAACCACTGCACCACTGTGTTGCCTCTTTCTGTGTGGAGTTTGCATGTTCTCCCCGTGTCTGCATGGGTTTTCTCCGGGTACTCCGGTTTCCTCCCACAATC
>JAQQZY010000027.1:34244701-34262470 GCA_030068375.1 Ostorhinchus rueppellii | reverse complement strand
GTGTGAATGTGAGAGTGATTGTTCGTCTCTATATGTCAGCCCTGTGATGAACTGGTGACTTGTCCAGGGTGTACCCCCGCCTTCGCCCTTAAGTAGCTGGGATAGGCTCCAAGCGACCCCCATGACCCGAGTGAGGATAAAACTGGTGCAGAAGATGAATGAATGAATGAAACATGCTATGATAAATCCAAGCTCCTTAACTGATCTGTAGACATCTGCATGTTCCGATTATTTAACGGCGTCTTGAAAGCTTGCTGAGGTAATTTCATCAACCTAAACTTGAAATCTAGGCAATTTCTTGTCATCATTTGGTTTTGGACTACTGCTTTGACATTAGCCATATTGGCTGTCAACAGTTTGGACAAGAAGGTGGAACAGTGGTGCAGTAGTTAGCATTGTTGCCTCACTAGAAGGTCCTGAGTTCATGCCCCATGTCTGCATAGGTTCTCTCCTGATCTCTGGCATCCTCTCGCCATACAAAAACAAGTATATCAGTAGGTTAAAAAGCTGGCAAAGGCTCTAGCTCCCCACATCGTTCAAGAGGATTGAGTGGCTACAAAAAATATGAATAAATGAATTTGGAGAAGAGGGTGGAGCTGTGTAAGAGACGAGGGGTGATGGGCCAAGGTACCACTAGCACTAATTTACCGATATATATGTTAAAATGGAGTTATCAGAGAGGAGGATCGTTTTCTGGAGAGAAGTTTAATAGAAGTCAGCTGAAGCTTAGCACTTAGTGGGTATATATGGCACTTAAAAAAACAATTATTATGATCGTTCAACTAAAATCAGACTTTAAAAGGATGCCTTAGCACGTTAGTTCAACTGAAATCCAATTCAATTAAAATATTTCAGCACTGGGTTCAATCTGAAGCCACAGTTGGACCACCAAGCCCCTGACTGCTACCTATTTCCCACCCCCACCAATACGCAAGTGCACACACCACCCCTCTTACTCACTTGAAAACTCAACAGAGCACTCCAGCAGCAGAAGCAGAAGAGGGTTAGATAGGGTGTGAATTCTGTGACTTCAAATGAGGAAAAGGCATGGTGGCATCACTGGCACTGCAGCAAGCCAGTGCACCTAGTGAAGGGCTCTCCCTTTGATGTTTAATTTAGACCGGGTGGGGTGGGGGTGATGGAAGTGTGGAGTATGCTGAAACTCCACTGTTTTCCATCAAAGGCTTTGGGTCCCTTCTTTTTTTCATTTATTCACCAACAGTGATAAAGGATTCTACAGGCTAGAATGCCAAGGCTGAAGAGGAGAGAAAGGATGGAGGAAGAGGAAGATTGTGGAGAGGAAAATGAGGTTTGTGAAATAGGTTCTGGTGGCAGGTTGAGCCAAATGTGGCTCACAGAGGCAGTTTTCTCCATCATTGCCTCTCATGTCCTCCTTTCCTCTTATTTCCACTCTCCGTCTTCATCTACTCCTAGCTCCATTCCCCCCACCCTACATATAGTTTCCATGTCTCCTTGCCTTCTCCTCTGCTGGGGGAGTCCTTCCTCTTTTCTGCTCACAGAGTGAAAAGTGGAGCTGTGTGCCAGGCGGAGGAAGCAATGAAAAATTAATGGAAGCTGAGTGACAGAGAAACCTGCAAGGGCGTGCTGCACAACCATACACCGACACACCATTTCCCTCCTCTTTTCCTGTGTTGCCATCTTTCCTCTTTCTATTTCAGTGATGCAGGTAACATGGAAACACAGGACAATCCTGGTCAGCTGCTGTCTGCCCCATGATGGTTCCAGTGAGTTTCTTAATAATATAATATACTATACTCAGAGGTTCCATACAGTCTGATCTCTGTACAGTGTCCAGCTGGTGTGTTCAATCTCAAATAGTGTTTCTTCAGCTTCACCCTACAATTTCAGCCTGAACAACATCAAATGTGATGCACATGAACACACAATACAGCAGGTTTAATATCAAAACACAGCTTTTCCTCTGGTTCTGATTGTAGTTTATTAAATTAAACATTTTCATACAGGACATTTTTCTCCAAGGCATAAAATTCAGAAATCAATGATGTGTGATCGGAAGCTGTTTATTACATGATTATTAACACCTCTTCTTATATCACATCCAAAATGAAGGTGTCTCAGATGGGATGATGCAACAAAGTGAATCCAAGTACAGATGGTTTAAGGAAAACAGTCAAAGTGGAAATGCTATTGGTCAGCTGGGTTTTGCAAATATTATTAACATAAAATAAAACTTAAATGAAACAAAAGAAAGTGAAATGGCTTAACGTATGCTACATTCCTTACCTTGAAAGTCAAAGCTGAGAACAGCATCACACTTGAACTGAGTATGTGCCAAAATATTACTGAACTGGTTAGTGATGAGGTCTCAATAGCACCTCATTTCTTCCTCAAGTTTGACCTGAGCAAAGAAGACAAGCTCTAACCCTCATTCTGGTGAGAGCTTCTATCTCTCAAAACACACACACCCCTCTTTTTCCACTGAAATAGTTCCAGTGCTCAACCTGAGCCAGTGCTAGTGGTTAGTTGGTTCTTCCTGTTGGCCTTCTAAGAACCAGTTTGCTTTTCCATTTGTCCAGAGCCACTGCAATGCCGTGTCATTTCCTCACTGCATATATTTGCAGGTGATGGAAAGAGACAAGTGAGCAATCATGAGCTGGACATCTGTAAGTTGTAATTTTCTAAATACTACTGTTATTGGGTCGCTAAATGTAGTTTTAAGTTTTATTAGGCAACAGAGTAGGTGAAAACTTGTCCTAATGTTCTGTACTCATGGGTAGCAACCAGCTAGCAGGACAGCCCACATACCTTTCGACATACAAGATCTGGGTGGTTAGAGTTGATTTTTTATGGTAGGAACAGTCTTATTTTGTCAAGTACGTTTAAGGTATGCTGCTGGCTTGAATCAGACCATGGTGACTGTTTTCGGTACTTCATACTGACCAACAACAATAGTATTTGGAAAATTTTAATTAGGATCATAATTGTTGGTTTCTTTTTTTTTTTCTAAATTAGGATGGAGTGAATCTTGACCGTTGAAGTGATCCATAGTCATAAAAATAAATAAACATTAACCTAAGCTGGCCCAACACAAAATAAATGCCTCTTAAAATAAAATTTAAAAAAGTAAGACAGTATGTACGTTACTGCATTAGTCTTATCTGGGCAAATGACGTAAACTGTTCAGTCTACACAGAAAGCCTTGTTTTGCCTGAAGCATTATCAAATGTCCTGATGAAGGGGTATTATTATAAAACATAGCTAATTATATCTTATGTTTAACCACTAAAGGCACTTCAGTACCAGCAGCATATCTCAAAAGGACATGCCAAGATAATGTTGTTCTCACTGCGGTAAGAGGAGCAATGACTGACCAAGTATTATGTGCTGATGTTTGGGGAGGCTCCTGCTAACTGCTAATCTTAGCTGCTAAGTTAGTGGCCAGTGGGATCCAGCATGTCTATACTGAGGCTCTCATCTTCTTGTTTAGTTAAATTAGACAGATCAAACAATACGACAGCTCTTTTTTTTTTTTTTTGTTTGTCACAATTGCCCTGTCTTAGGCCCCTTACATGTCCATACTTGGGATTACCCCTATAGTACCTAAGAAAATAGTTGGTGCCATCTTAGAATCAGTCAGTTCTTTAGTGCTGGAATTCAAAAAACCAGACCCAGATTAAGCACAGCCTTGAACTACCCCTGAAACAACTTGAGTGGAAAGGTGGTAACAGCATGTGGAAGTACCCATGGTGCAGTGGCCATGCCATGAGAACTCATTTGCATTCCAAAGAGGAGGAAGCAGACTGTGCTACGGGATGGACACATAACAACCCTGACCTTCGACCTCCCTGCCCTTCTCTCCCAGCACCCCCCAAGGTCTCTCTCAACCAACATATGAGGTGATTTATTATTCCCAGATGACAGGGACCTTTGTTCTGTTGGAAGGCAACTGTCCACAGCGGAACATCCTCTTCTTTTGTTGGTGAGAAAGGAAAATATTTGCACTCTTGTTACTGTACATTTTAATTTTGCAGTAAATAAACCGTTTCAATTTCAATAATACCCCCCCCCCACACACACACACACACACACACACACACAGACTGAATAACCACCATCCTCAGTTTAATAAATATTACAATACTCACCCTACCTCAGTGCAATAATCACAAATCATCCACCTTGTTTTCAGTTTCACCTTGTATATCCCATAGTACCTGTATATATCTATTACATGCTGTATGTATTTCTTCCATCTATACTTATAGAGTTGGCTTTTTGTAATATTGTAGTATTTCTTGTAGTTTTGTATATTGTCAGTACTTTTTGATACAGTCTGTATGATATTTTTATACTGTCTTTTTTTTTGCATGTGTTTGCTGCTAAAGAGAAATATTTTAATAATCATTTTTGCTGTAATAGTGACAATAAAGTCCTATTCTATTCTATTCTATTCTATTCTATTCTATTCTATTCTATTCAAACACCACAAACAAAATGAATGTGTAATTTAAATTGTGTATATTTTTAGGGCTCATACTTCAACAAAGATTTTTAAAGAAAGAAACAATGCAATAATATCTGAGGGAATTGGGGAAAAAACTGCAAACTTTAAATATTCTTTTCAATTAAATGTCTGCTTCCTGGCCTTTTTGGAGGCTTCAACCATTGTCCCTGTTTTTATGGTATTTTTTCATCCTTGATCTCTTTTTGTCACTAAGGGATGGCATCAGCCAACAATACAATGTGATGCAACTGAACATTGCATCACATAATAATCAGGCCTTGAGTCAACAGATCCTTTATCAAACTATTTTTAGGAATGAGAATAAACATTGATGCAGGACTTTGACAAATTGTCAATGATAGGTTAAAGGCCTCGAAATACAAATAAATAAATAAATTACCAAAACCCAATACATATTGTGGCTCTTCATATCTGGATGAATTGAAGGAATCTTGCAAAACTGGCTGACACAAAGTACAAGCTAGCGGCGGGTACACTTGTGTCGAACTTGTATAACATAGGTAGAACAAAGCCAAGCCCTGCTGTGCTCACACACTTCACAGTTTGTAGGTCGCAGCATGCAACGCTGCTACGTGGAAGATTGCAGAGGCATGTGGTTACACCCTACTCCATCTCACGGAGGCCTGTGGTAGGCGGCCATTTTGGTTAAACCCATGTCGGTCTGCATTTGGGTTTCACTACCGCACCCCCCCCACAACCCCCCACACACATCACCACGACCTCCTCCTCCTCCCCCCCATGTTCATCCCTCCAAAAACCTACCAGAAAAATCTCAGTCTCCACATGCTGTGAATGTAGCTGAGGGTGCTGATGTAAAATTATAAATAACTACAGGACAGGTTTGTGTGTTTTACTGCAGCTCTGGTGTAAGATTGTATGTGAAAGACAGTTAGTTAAGCATGTGTGTATGTGGAGTGTTATTGAGTATTACAGACAGATGTCAACATGGTGCTGTGACTGAATGTGTATAGATACAATATAAAGGCTGGGGTCTGTTAGGATGGATTGCACATAGACACTCACCTGAAGATGATGAATAGGAAGAGGCACATGTACCATGGAGCCATGGGGGGGGTGGAGAGAGAGAAAAACACACAACTATTAGTCATATCATCTTAAGGCATTGAATGTAAAATCAAACTAATTACACAGTAATTAGCCTACACAGTAGTTCACAAAGTACTTATCTGGGGGGGGGGGGGGTCAACAAAATGAGAAACACCTAAATTTAATTTTAATTGAAAAATTTCCCATTAGATTACAAGACTTACTGTTACATTACCTGTACCCATTACCACTATTACCTCAGAAAGCATAGATTTTCATACCTCTGCCTGATGTTGGCTGAAAAATGAAACCAGTGCAATTCAGTGAGAGGCCACTTGAGTTTTGTTCCAAAAGCAAGTCAGGACCCATAGTCTACCACAATAAAATGTCTAACTTCAAACAAGAAAGAAATATATTTAAAGCCTCATACAGCAATGGATTTGATGTCTATTGGTATACATCCACATTGATGTTAATGATACAGAAATTATTTTTTTAAGGTGTGCACATTTAAGTTGTATTACGGTTTAAAGTTATTCAGTGGTGCTTTGGCGGACAAGCAGTTCCAGGCTAGTTACCATGCAGTCTCTGACTGTACTATTTCAACTGCCAAGTTAAACTGCCAGACTTTCTGTTCATTGAGTAAAACATTTTTTAGCCAAACAGAAAGCTCTGCTGGGGCTGTCGCAAAGAAGTTAAAATGAGAAGACCACCAAACCATTCTGGCACACAAAAGTTTTATAAAATGTACTCACATTAAAAAAAAACAGACCTTGGCTACATTAGGTAATGTTAGTGGTTATTGCTGCTTATTAATGCATCTTTTAAATGATAATTGATGAGTTACTTATAAATGGGTATTGTGTTACAGGTAATATAATCTTACTTGAGGGGAAAAAATTGTGTATTTCATCTTGATTCACAACTGCAGTATATGGCCTGTCAGTAAGTCTGCTAAATAGGCAATTTAGCACCAACTAATTACAAATTACAGAAAACTTAATATGACTATCAAATACAACCACATGTATGTAAACAATTAGGAAGCTTAAATTACTTGTTGGCATTAAACAGTACCAGTTAGCAGTGGGTGATCAGTGTTTTCATTAAGTGACTGAAATAAAATGCCCAATGTGAATCTTCAGACTATCACAGGGACTACTTTCAGTCTACTCATACATCATGATGCAAGTAAATGAAATACTTTGAACTGTTAATGAAAGCTTTATTAATGAGATTTACAGGAGGATGTTTATTCTCTGTGACTGAATCACATTTGCAGGGTGTTTCTCCATTCTTCTTCTTTCTGCACTTCAAGTTGGAAATGGATGGTTGTTTTATATTTTTCCTGCACTTGGCTTAAATGACATGGTGAACAGGGTCCTGTGAAATTCCAGACAGCCTCATTAAAGTGCCGTAATTGCTCTGCAAACAGCAGCTCATAAAAAAGACCTCACTGCCCCATCTCATCCTATAAAAGGCAAAGAAACCTTGGGGGTGTTGGGGACAAGAGGAGGGGGGCAACACAACAGTGAAGGTGTGAGGGACAAGGAGGGGATGGATGTGTGTATTTTGTGCAGCAACTCCTCAAGTTACTCCTTTGGTCTTATGCTGGGGTTTGAGTAATTTATCAGTTTACAGCTATGGTCACACTGATCAATACTACGCTGGTTGTCTCTGGAAAGGCTACATTTCAGCAGCAGGTTGCCTTACTCCAGTAATATGAGTGCTGCTTGTGGCATTAGCCTTCTAAAAAACATTTTAACCCCCTGCCAAGAACCCACACATACCCACACATGAGCAGAACCTACACGTGTGTGAGCGCTAATGATTAATCATGCATACAGAGAGCAGGCACCCACACAGACTACTTTCTGAGATACAAAACACAATACAAACAACTAAATCATGGCTCTATCTGTCTGCACAGAGTTTGTGACCCCCAACTCAATATGCTCCACTTCTTCCTTGTATTTTTTTCCCTGACTTTGAGTCTCACAGAGCCCCGCTGACATTGCTCTCTTTGCACATAGCCAGAGGCCTGTAGGCAGAAAAAAACGAGGCCTTCTCCTTCATTGCACTGTCTAATGAGGTAATAAGGGTGAAACTTCACCAAATGTGTTTGTTTTTCACACCCAGGACCTGCTAATTGCCTTCTCCTGTAAAGCCCACAGTTTGCATAATGATGCCAGTTGACAAACTATTCTTCCAGTGCTCGTGATGACTCAGGCCATGTCGAAGCTACACTTGCAACACTTAAAATGATCTGTTAAGACTTTTTACAAAAAATCTGAAAATAACAAAAAATACAACATTTGCCACAATAGAATGTTCATTCGCCAGCATATGCTTACTCTAATCTGTAGCCTGATTTTACAGCAAAAATATTTGTATACATCCTTTTTGCCAATTTGGGGTTATTTTTAGACTTTACAAAGTCTTTGTCTTGTTGGATCTTTTACAAATACTCCCAAACTATAAATAACCATGTGGTTTCAACAGCTTTCACTAAGGACCAAAGATAAGCTAATAAACCTGAAAGAAGTAATGACTGGCCATTTATAGTGATGTTTGTCAATGCTGACTGATAATAACAATTTATATTTATGATTGACAGTACTGCCATTTGAATTTTGTTACAAAATACAAAGTGAATGGCATGTTTACAGCAATATGTATATGTTGTTACAATTTAGTTGTTCATCATTATAACTAAAAAAAAAAAAAAAAAGAGGGTAGATGCACTTTTGAGGCACAAAAAACACTCAGCAGGTTTCACTTTCACATGGTGATTAATCACTTAAGAAGACTGTGCCCTCCCTTTCCATACGCTGATGCTCATAACAGGATTGGTCTGGCTAATGTCCCCCCACTTAACATATTTCAGGACCAGGCTGCTGAAAAGTGGCACGTTTTCATCTGAAAAGGCAGATGGAGCCCAAAGACAAAAGACAGATGATAGTTCTTGACTTTATCTCCTCCAGGGGTAGGGTTGGGGGCACTAGAGTCTTTCCTCCCCCTCATTTTCTAGGCTTTCCATTCAGTATAGCTTCCTCTGCGTTGTCAGAGTAAACTAGCAGGGGGTCCCCACACTCTCTGCAACTAAAGGGATTAGCTGTAATTGGGACAAAAGCACTATCCCCAAGCTTTTTCTCTCCCTGGGCCTCCCTCTTTAGCAGGCTGCTAACTACTCTGCAGGCATCTGATCAATTCTGACTAGTCAAATTTGTTCTGCTTGGAGTACCTTTGGATTCCAGGTGAAGAGTAGAGGAAAAATTTTCTCCAAGGATTACACTTCATTTCAAAGACTGCACTGAATCTCACAAATACTTCAGTGCTCTTTCTTGGAACTACTTGTGTAAGGCATCATTGACTGGTTTTGTATTTAAGATTAAGAATACTTGTCAAAGTCCGGAGCCATTTAATTTATCTGTGACCTTTCCGCTGGCTTGGCTGTTATTTCTGCTTTGTCTAGTTCTGGTGGCGCTGAGAAGTTTCACATGTTTCCTTTCTCACTCCCTTATCTGACACGTTTGCAAGGCCCCTCTGCCTATGAAAGTGATGCCACTGAGACTGATGTACAGTAAACGGCTGGGGAAGTGTCAGACAAGCAGAAGAAGATGCACGTTCCAAGGAGCATTTGGGCATGTTATCTATTTAAAGTCTTGCGAACGCAGTCACTGTCGTCAGCTGTTTTCACGCAGAGTTAAAAAGACCCTGGATGTATATTGAATCTTGCAGTAACATCCTCCATGTAACCTTGAGCGCATACTCTGCTGCAAGAAATCGATAAATAATGGAAGAGCTGGGTGTTTGGCAGGTTGCTATATTTGTGAAGATGCTTAGGTCAGTTGCAACCCACTGACACATTTGTTGCAGCATCACCAACAGTGCTTTTGACTTCATTTATGCATTTATTTGTACATGTGTAATAGGATGGGAGAGGTTGTGAAAGTGGCATGGAATTAGCGATACAACCATCCATAATATGTTTTGCAATATTTTTTTTTTTTTTTTACTGATTTAAACCACATTGCATTTCAGAATTGAGGTTAGATTTGAGCCATGTTGTGTTTCAGAAACTAGAAGTTCATTTTTAAATAAATGAGGTCCACAATACATGTACTTTTTCTGATGAGCCTAACCCTGACCATAGCAATTGTTCTATGCATTTTTGTTAAAGATTTTTTGATATCTATTGACATTAAATCATTACATCAAGAACTGTATCTTTCTTAAACATAACCATACATGGTTAATTACTTAACCCTAAGCAAAAGGTCATGGGATGTTAGCTTCATTATCTCAAAATTCAACTCCTTATTTATTGTAGTACTGCCTAAACCTATGCCATTTGTGTAAGCAATGAAGAAACAAAAACAAATCCAGAAACCCCTGGCTTATACAAATCAAACATACGCCAATGTTGAACTTCTGACCTTATCCTGTTCCAAGAAGGAATTAAACTGTAGTCCCTGGGTAAAAAGGTGAAGAGTGAGGGGCAAAACAGAAGCCCTACATCTTCTTCTGCCTCAGCTCACTCCAGAGAGCCCTATTAAAGATCACAAAAGTCAGGCTTACTGGGCTTCTTTATGGCTGCCAGATGGCATGAGAGGGGCCTTGTGCTGCCTATGAACTAGCCTCTAGCTCTGTAAAACAGTGACCAGTTGACCCTGGAGCCATATAAACCTGGCGTCTAAAACAACAAGGCTCCAACCTCAGAGACACGTCACTGCCTCAGTCAGTCACCTGAGCAGCCCTGGTTCATCACTGACCCTTCCCTACCCTAGTGTTTGATATCTGGTCCTGTCCCCTGGGGTACACATCTTGGGGGTTAAATGGTTGTGTAATGCAGGTCTTTAGAATTGTACTCGCCAGCTATAACAAATGAAGGTTTGTACCGTATAACAAGACAAAAAAAAGTAACATGCTTAAAACAGGGTACAGGGCATGTGGTCTTTGTACTGTATATTCCTCAACAATTCATACAAATTGATTAAATTGAAATGAAATTGTTCTATTGTGAAAAGTAGAAACCAGACATGACAACCCACCTTAGGATCATTAAGAAATAAAGTTGCTGACTTTTGCAGGATGTTTGCACTTCTTTGCCACATCATGGAAATCTTTCTTTATTTGCTCTATAGTTCAAAATGGTCATAAAATGACCCTGTATTAACGTAAAGACAGACTTCTCTGTTGTGTACCTTGTGAACCATCGTAATGCTGCTGCTTGATAAAGAAGTGTATTCAACATTGACACCTTGCGTCTCGAGGCTCATCTCTAGGTGTCATAGAGGGTTCATGACCCCTCACGACCTCACTGCAAAACAGTCGAAGCCATCTCTTGATTGACTTTATGGTCTGGTCCACTGTTAAAATAGCTTAACAAAAAAGATGGGTGGTGCTGGAAGGTGGGTGGGTGGGTGGGTGGGGGGGGAGGGGGTGATGATTCCGTCTGGCCTTTAGAAATGCAGGCTCACTCTGTAAACACTATCTTGAGAAGTAATCAGAGGAGAGACACTCAAAGGCTTAATTGCACCAAATGTCCTTTACTGACCAGAAGTCACAACCCTCCTTTACATCCTCAGTTTTAACAGGCCAGAGTGGCAGGGCCACAGAGAGGTCACTGAGGGGTCAGGTTTAATGACGAGAGAGAAATTTTGGGTTGCATCCAGTGCAGCAAATAGCAACACACAGCCCATTTTGGGTACAATTAAAAATGACACTCTTATGGTTTCTGACATGGTTGATTTTAGAAGAGGACAAGTTGAAGCTAAAACATTCAAGGCCAAGTGTACATTGAAGGGACTATAAGAGGAAAACACAGCAAAACAGTAAAGTTTACAAAATTAATTCCTATGTAGGATGGTGTCAAATCCTGCCATGAAGAAAGAAATTATCAACTGAAAATAATCCAGGCATCAGTAAGTGACAGAAAAACACCACTGTCCGACTGGAATTGTATGCAGCTTTAAGTTAATCATCATCTGTTTGTGTTGTCACGCTCTTTTTTGTCCATCCTGTTCATCTCATTTCCCCTCTTTTCTTTGCACATCTGGGGAGCAGGGCCGATTTCCTTGCCATTTCCCATCCACATACACACACATATATGCACAGACTGACGTCATGTAGATTGCTCTGCTTGATGGGAAGCATATGAGCTGAGAAAGGAACACTGGAGGAAGAAGGGGGTGTTGTCACCAGAACACACAAGTTATCTGCCAGGACTCAGCTAAACTCACTTTTTCCGTAGCTTTTTTTCTCATTGTACATGGCTGCTGCTGTTGCTGCTGCTTTAAGGTGGCTGGAAATGAGACTCTTCCTCTGCTGATTGCAATACACCCCCAATCTGCAAACCACAAGTGTTTGTTTCTTCCCTTGGTTACAGCTTTAATTCATTTCAATACACTTCCAAAGCAAACAATTTGATCATAAAATGGGAAACCAAACAGTTTTATAAGAATTGCAAATCATATCATTGATGGCTGGCAATGACTTTAATGACATAATGGCTCCGTCATGGTATATAGCACAGGAAATACAGCATTTTGTTATAAGTTCTTGCAGAGTTTCTGTTTAAGATCATTTTCATGGTGAACAAACTTGCAACTTTGCCAACTTTAGCTTATTCCTCACCAGGTGCATCAGACTTCAAATTCAACAAGTACTAAATCCATTAAAGTGTTAAGTCTTGTCAACATCTTATTTCAGATGACTGTATTTTTTACTTATTGCCATTTTTAAGGGTCCGTGGAAACCCTGTACTGAAAAGTGGGCATTGCTGGCTCTGCATGTGGAACTTGCATGTCATGAATTAGTTTGCTCTCCTTACAAAACAGTGGGGTGGGGGTGTTGAAGAACTGTTCTTGGCACAGATAAGATGATATGTTGCCTGCTTGCCTCCCCGGCTTTCACTGGGTAACTCTTTCCATAGCTGCACCAAGACTGGAGCCAAAAGAACCCCCACCCCACCCCCCCGTTATGCTCTCTTCTGCTTGGCTGTTTGCCATCACCACCACCACAATCATTAGTACTTCTCCAAGAGCCAGAATGGCTGCCACTAAGAATAAAAGAACATGATACGACTCTCAGTCTTCTATGTGGGGGATGTGGATAGAGGCTGTTGGTGAATGCTGCACTTGATTGCATTATTCCTGTTCTACTATAACTTCTGAGTTATTCTCTTACTTTGATTCTCAAATAAGTAACTTTTGATTTGATTGATTCCACCTTCTATGTTAGTCAGACGTAATGTGAGTTTTGATGCATATTTGCAAATCAATCTAAAACTAATTATGCAATAGCCTTCCAATGAGCGATGGACTGATCACTCTAGACCTTAAACAAACCATCAATATGAACACAAATGGGCTCTGACAGTAGTAGGTGTCTTGTATCTTCATAGTTATTCTGATTTCTTTTTTTATGATTAACTGCATTGGCCTCAATGTTCAGTGATCTATATTTATTTATTTCAAAGCGTATCACTTTTGCTTAGATGTCTACTGCAGTAATTACTTACTGCACCCAGTTTGCTGTAAAGTCAGAGACTTCATTTTCAGTAACTTTTTTCAGTACATTATATCAGAGCTAAACCTTTATCAACAGATTATTAGGTCCACAGGCTAAGTACAGGATCATTTGCATAAAATAATAAATATAAACAATTAAGAATTGATTTCTAATTAAAAATAAATGTGGGTTGTTTTTTTTTTTGTAAATGTCGTCATATTGAGTTTGAACTGAATATAGTTTGACTGGAGATAATTGACTAGCTAACTATCTGCCTAGCTAGGCAGCTCCACAGTGATTTAGATCATAACTGTCTGTATAAGCCAATATTTTCTGAAATTGCCTATATTAGTATCAGCTTATAAAATGTATAAAATATATATAAATATGTGTAAAATATACTGAGGGTAATGGCAAATATTTATCTGGTGTTTTACATCAAAGGTTTTTTCTTTTCATAAAATTTGTACAATTGAATCTGTGTTCAGTCAAAGACAATGTGATGAAGGAATGAAAGACTGACAGATCATTTTATCATCATTAGAGGAGGTGTGCAAAAGAAACAGTTGACTAGAACAAAATTTCATTGAATGACTCTCGACAACACCATATAAAGAAATACAGTTGTCAAATATCACATTTGTTTGACTTTAATATAGTAATAATATATATTACTATTGTATAGTAATATAGTATCTATTTTTTATATTTACAATGAAGGTTTCTTTGTTAAGGGGTGGTAAAATAACAACAAAAACAAAAAAAGAAACAAAGTAATATTGGTATTAGCATCAGATATCAGCCACAGTGTCATTTTGAATATCTGTATCAGCCAAGAATTTAGCAAATGGCACAAATCTTTTTTTTTTTTTTTCCCACTCTTTTAAGCCAAATTTGCAGAGGATTTGATGCAGCATTTTAAACCTTCTTTATTGCATTTGTCTTTTGCCCCCGACTTGCTTTTATGCATGTCTGGTTTACTCTCAGCACTGTAACACCATATTGGTGCCACCTGCCACCAGGAGAAAGCTGAGAAGGCTTGGCATGATCAGTCACACACATACAGCATTGCACACATTCCCACCCTCATATACACCTGCCATAAACATAACTGGTGTGCATCAGAAAGAGAGGTAAACAACTGCACCCACTCGCACAATAGTGAGAACAAAATGCCAAAAACAAGAATCCGATTAAACTAGCGAGCAGGGTGAGGTGGCACTGGAAATGAATAGTGCGTACTTTGCAGTTGGTATATAAGCCCTTTCGTGCTGAGGGGCGATTACCTAGTTTGCAGCGCTGGTAATCTGAAAAGCAGCTTGGAGTGAGTTTTTAAAGACACAGCAGTGGTGGCAGCCTGTCCTCTCTCCTCCTGACCAGTGTGGGCCGACACTACAAGGCTATGAAAGGGAACCACAAGAGGTCCAACAAACCAAATTTACAGATCCAGCTTAAGTAGAAAATTATTTGTAAAGTAGGTCTCCCTTTATAGGTTGATTCCCCGTGGAAAATCACATCAGTTTATTGTTTTCTCAAATCATACAATGAATTTCCAAATCATACACACTGCCCAGCCAAAAAAAAAAGTTGCAGATGCAATATTTCACTGCACCACCTTTGGTTTTGATTACATGAGACATTCATTGTGACATCTTTTTTGCCACATTATGCATATACATATCCCATTTATCGGCTGTCCAATGTATCCGAAATATATCGGCCAACTTATGAAATAAGAGCATTGATACATGCAGGATAGAATAGTTTTACATTAGATAATGGAGGACATGTGAATTAACAGTTGCATAAATCAAATTATTCAAATTACTCAAGTACTCACTGCAGCTTTTATCACAAGACCACAACATCTTTTCTCACAGTTTAACATAATACCACCACCAAAATGTATCCTTGTATTTTTTTTTACTTCATCTTTTGTCCTTGACTCATGTGTTGTCCAGTTTCCTGAAATTTTCTGTTTATTTTCTTTCATAGGATCTCTATTAGTTCTAAGCACTAGCTAATCTTCCTACAGTTCCGTTCAGCCTTATCACTGATACATAACTAATGTAACTCACCAAATATGATTCCCTAGGAATATTTGGATACATTTTTGTTGTGGTCCATAATAAATGAAAATTATTCAGCACAGATTCTGTGCCACAATAACCCTTACATAAGACTCCAAACAATAGCGTTGCTCAGCCTGCTATATTTTTGTGTTCAAAGCATAAGAATGGAAGAGAAAAGAGAGGGAGGGAAAGGAGGGATTAGAGGGAGGGATAGAGGCTGAGGCCCACATCTGGGTAATTGGGGATGACAGGCCTTGGATCAACCCTCCCAACAAGTGGACTTCTGAAAGATGGGGGGGGGGGGGTGATAGAGTGTTCTTTCCCCAAACTCTGTGGTGTTTGTAATGGGGCTCGTCTCTGAAGTGCAATGGCTAAATGATGTGGGTACAGGGATGGGGTTACATGTTAACTTAGCATCTAGAAACCCGGTACGTGTCTAAGTGTACAGCAGCATCATTTACATCTTCGGGTGTCATCATCATGCCTCACCTGTCATCCCTGCTTGGAGGAGTGTGTCTGTGCATGCATGTTTGCATGCACAGAAAAATCCATGGCAGATATGTGCTGCATGCATACACATATACACACACAAGTCCGAGATGAAGACTGACTTTCCACCTGTCCAGTGAAACATAAATCATGGCAAAGTATTCACGCCCTCTGCTTCATTCTGGCAGACTTCCAGGTTAAACTGAGCCCTCAAGAGTCCTCAGTGATGATGTATTTGTCAAGTAATGCACTTTGCAAGAATGTGTTTTATGTAATCAGCATTTAACATCATTTCCTAGAACAGTTCTTTTAGACCCTTATCTTTTTAACAAAACTTAACACACAGAGATACTTCATGGTCAGGTTTAAGGTTATAACAAAAGTAGAGGCAGCCAAAACACACATTGTACACTTCTTTTGAAAGGGAGAATCTTCTACTTTCAGTGTTTAACATGTGGCTTAAACACAATCTGAACATCTCAAACATAACCCTAAAGTGAACATTTAGTAAGGGTTAGATGTATGACAAAAGAAGTGCATGGCTCAAATGCATTGGATGACTCACTGAAAGAGGAAAATCTCGTTTTGTATACAACATATAGCAAAAAAAATAAATTAAATTACACAGGCTGACTCCAGTTTCATCCCAATACTAAAACAGGTCAGTGATGATCAGATGGACTTTCTGAGATTTTAAACTGCAGTTGCACTCTGGTGTAAATAAAAAAAAAAAAACTCACTTAATCCTAAACTTTAACCCAGATATTCAAGCTGTTATTCCTATCTCCCTGAGCAGCATGAAGGCAGACAGTGCACTCTCATTTTGTCTGTAAAGCCACTGTGAAATTGTTCAGTTCAGTTCTACTGAGGTAAGCATGCTGGGAGCCTGTGGGACCCTGTGTGTAGACAAGTTTGTGCTTCTGTGCAGATTGTGTGTTTGCAGGGGCAGAGTGTATTCAAGTGAACTGTGTAGCATGGGTGATGAGGCACATTGTAATGCAGGAAAAGAGAGAGAAATGGCAAGAGAAGAATGGATGAGAGAGGAAAGGGAGAGAGTGGCAGAGCGAGCAAGGGATGGATGGAGAAAAAGAGAAAGAGAACAGAGAGATGCTCTGGTCAGGCACGCGATGCTTGGTTGGAATCAGGTCAGGCCCACATGAGGCCTCCCTCGCACACACACTCAACAAAAAACCTTCCATACAGCAGAGGATGCCTCTGCAGGCCTTTACATCATTGCATAGTTCTGTTCAGATCCTTTAAAGAGAAAATGTCATTGTAGTTTCACTGAAAAATCATATGATCAAATGGACTCATATGCTTTATTTTTTTATTTTATTTAAACCAAAGCTGTTTCCTGCATGCATAGATATTTATGAGATTGCTGCTCTGAAACAACAGGGAGGAAAATACTTTTTATTACCAAGAACAAATACAGGTATATAAAGGGAATTTTACACTTTTCTTGCAATGTGTCTAAACAATGGTTTATTGCAATGATCCCTTTCTTCATCATTATGTCCATCTAGAATCTAACAAGTACATATTAACAGGATAACCACGTTTTGTTTACTTGTCAAAGTGTGTCTTAGATTGACTGAAAATAACTGTTCAAAATGTCTTAATCGATAGCAACTCATCTTTCGAGTTTAAGGTTAGAGGTAAGCTTCAAATCACAAACATCACAAGCACGGGAAATTGTCAAGAACTGTCAAGTACCGATTTTAAAGAGTGCATCAAATGCTTTTACTGGTTCATCATCTTGAGATATTTTTGATCAGGTGACATATTACTTTAAAATTAAGGCATCATATACAACGTTCTGTTTAAAAACGAGTGAAATTTAAAATATAAAATAATGGAGGGCGATGCAGGTGCACTGGTTAGCACTCATGCCTCACAGCAAGAAGGTCCTGGGTTCGATTCCCGGGCGGGACCTTGGGATCTTTCTGTCTGGAGTTTGCATGTTCTCTCCGTGTCTGCGTGGGTTTTCTCCGGGTACTCCAGTTTCCTCCCACAATCCAAAGACATGCACTGATCGGCTAATCTAAATTGCCCATAGGTCTGAATGTGACAGTGATTGTTGGTCTCTATATGTCAGCCCTGTGATGAACTGGTGACTTGTCCAGGGTGTACCCCGCC
>JAQQZY010000027.1:34220511-34232083 GCA_030068375.1 Ostorhinchus rueppellii | reverse complement strand
TGTGTGTGTGTGTGTGTGTGTGTGTGTGTGTGTGTGTGTGTGTGTGTGTGTGTGTGTGTGTGTGTGTGTGCGTATGCGTGTGCGTGCGTGCATGCGTGTGTGTGTGTGTTGTGGTTGTGTGTCTGTGCAGCATTAGGGTAGCGTCTGCTGGACCTGAAATGTATTGATTTCTGCAGGAAGTGCAATCTGATGTTTCACAGCATTTCCTGAGCTGGATGACTTCGCCACTGACAGTGAAAAGCAGCAAGAGGTGGAGGGGTCCGGACAAGGTGTGGAGGAGGGGATTTGACACAGAGTAGATGTGGAGGGAATCTAAGTGGTTCAGGAAAAATATATAAGGCCGAGGGAGACCAAGAGAAAGAGAGGAGGAGAGAAAAGACAGAGAGACATAACAAGTCCAACTCTGTCCTTGGGCCGAGACTAAACATTGCCTCCCTCTCAGAACAAACACCTAGATTGGTCTGCACACGATCAAGTCAACTCTCAGCATTCTCCTCCTGTGTCAGACCGTTTGTCATTTGTCTCAATTTATCCAGATACGGTCTAAATCACGATAAGTGGGGCCGCAGTTCACATATCAACTTGGACTCAAAACAACTATCAAGCACTTAGGACTAAATCTAACCTCCATACTAACACTTGATTTTATCCATGAGATATGTTACAGCTTCTAAGGAAAAAAGGACTTGGAATGAATGGCCATTCTACTAAGTGGGTGGATGCTCCAAATCTCAATCTTAACTAATACCATTTTAATGGTATTATATTATTTAACTTTATTTAAATATTTATTTAAAAAAAAAAACTATATAAGATTTGTGTTACTTAAAGTGAGGTTTACTATTCAGAGTTCATTGTTTAAGCATATACACACTTTAAAAACTTTAAGACCAGTTGAAAAATTGCATGAATTTACATGTTCAACTGTTGGCTCTTAAGAACATTCAAAGTAGAGTTTTAACATGCAAAAAGAAGAAATGGGAGTGAGACAAAAAAAATTGAGTTAACAATTTATTGAAAACAACAATTAAACTGAAATAGGCTATTCATCAGCCCATCAGAAGTTTAAGTCCATAGCCTTTAAAAGCCAAAATCTGTGCAAAAATGTGGATTCAATGTCATTTTCTGACACTGTCATGACCTCCCGATGGCAAAAGCAAAAACGCTTTCTCTCTTTGAATGTGGTTGGATTCTTACACTGCACAAGCAAGGCCTCTTGCAACGCGCCATCATTGCTGCGGGGTTGGATGCAGTGAGAATTCAGTGTTGACCAGGAGTGTACATATTACCTCATGTTACATATTGGCTGACATACTGATGTCACAATTTTTCTTCCTAATATTAGTTTCAGCCAAAATTTTCAATTAAACATGCTCTACTCAGCGAACTAATTTTACAATGCAAAACCACTATACACTTTAATGACTATATTCCAAAATTTACAGACTGCTGTCTTTATACACAGAAAAAAGTAATATTAAAAAGTTATATTTGAAGTTATATTTGTTTTTTAACTGGTATTGAGAGGCATTGTAATATCTTAATTTTTAAGGATTATGTTTTAATGCATGCTCTCTGTAACTTATTTTATATTTTAACAGTTCAATTCAGCATATTGCATCGTAATCTTACCAGAAAGACAAAACAAAAATAAAATTTCTCTCTGTATGAAAAAAATTCAGAGATGCCACAAAGACATCAGTGTTCTTACTCGATTCTTACTAGTGGTACATGAAGAATCATTTCATTTTAAATAAGACCTTCTTAAATCTATTCCCTTGCAGCATAGAAAGCTGCAGGCTACTACAGCCCTAGAAAGAAGTCCTATGTGGGAGACATGCATCATCTTTGCGATAACACTGGTGGGAAAAGTGCGACTGCAGTTCAAACCACAAATGCACACATGTACACAGACGGACACACATGAATGGCCTAATACTCTGCAGAGCCATGCAGACAACCAGCAGACATGACTGCAGAAATGAAAGTGAGGGGGGGTAGAGGTGGTGTGGCAAGGTTCAGCTGCAGCCCTGACCTCTGTGTGTGTGTGCGCGGGAGAGAGAGCGAGAGAGAGAGAGAGAAGATAATTAAACAGGGCAGACAGATGAGCCCTGTGAGAAGGCTAGAGGTTACGTGGGATAAGTCAGCTTTACAACCCCCACCAACATTCATTCTCCCACATGAGCTTTTACATGCACAGACACACAGAGACACACACCCAAGACAGGAGACGTATATAAATGGCAGTGGGTTTTATACAAACAGATGTCCTACTGCTCACGATAGCCTTGGCAGTGTTTCTTTGAAGGAAGACACTGAGAATAACGTCTTTGTGCTCGCTGAGGATCGGAGGCGGTTACACACTCCACACATTACCTTGTCTCAGAGATCTACAATTACATTAATTATAAGCCAAGGGCTTCAAGGGGTCTATTGTCTGCTCTGTAGGAGTGGAGCGAGTATGTGCATATGTGTGTGTGACAAGAGGAAGCCTTGGAAAGCCATGAGTGTGTGTAGAAACAGTTGAAGATCCTGGAGAAGCTTTCTTGGTCTGCATATGTATGCGTGGCCTGTACAATAGGAAATGAAGTGTGTGTGATGGGGGAGGGGCATGGGACATGAAATCAATGGGTTTTGAGTCAGTTGGGGATTGATTAAAGAAGCAGAGGAGCAGGTCTGGGCCTGGTCTGGTGGAGGCTTCCTAAACCTGAGAAGGTGAGGTCGGTGCCAAGAGAAGGCATCCCCTTTCAGTAACATATTGTTTTATTTAGCATCTGAACAGCCGCTTCATTTCCCAGAGTGCAGCTGGGATGGATTAATTCAGGAGATTGGCGAATTGGAGAGGAGGAATGGCTCAGCCAGTCTGGAGGAAGGATGTTAACCACATTAGAAGCCTTTGTTTCTAACACTTCATTCCTGAGGAGTAAACTGAGCTTACAGGGGCCCTACCCCTTCACTGACTCGACCAAGAGCTTTGCACACACACACACACCTCAACTTCCTGACAAGTTGCAGCTAAGGTGTGGCAACAATTCACCAACACTGTTTCTGTTTCTACCCAGGCCAGCCTAAATTAAAGACTGGTAGTCCTGCTCTACCAGTCAAAACTTTAGAATAAAAATGTATTGGATTTATATAGCCCTTTTCTAAGCAATCAAAGCACTTTACACTGAATCCATTATTCATTCACTCCACAGTCACATACTGGTAGTGGTAAGCTATATCTGTAGCCATAGCTGTCCAGACGGACACTAGTGTATCACATAGGAGGTCAATAAGCACATGACTGTGATAGAGAATGATTGGAACTGCCAAACTTCTGGTTAGGCTGCAATAAACACAGAGCGGGCTACCAAAAATCTTTTAACACAAATAGATGCTGAAGAATCACCACAGATCATCTTGAAGGTTCAATATGAAGCGTGTGTGTGTGTGCCCAAATTAAGCCTCTCCTGGGAGCAGGCAAAATTGGTGATGTTAGCAGGCTCTGTTTTGAGGTGAATGCTTGCAAGTGCTATACACTGAGGAGAGGCACCAAAGAAATCAGAAAAAAAATGTATGAATTTACAAATCTACTGCATTCAAATCAGTGAAAACTGAGTAGACTAATATAAAAAAAAAAACACCTTGTCACTAAAAAGCCTCCGACCGACCCCCGACCCCCCCCCCAAAAAAAGAACTTGATTGTCCAGTAACATTAATGTTACTCAGTGATACTATCTGTCGAATTCAAAGGTCATATCAAAAATATTCCCTGATGCACAATGATCAGATTACCCAGATCTAACTTCAACCAAACCCCAAGTCCTCTGCCCCTTCCTATTTTGTCATACAGTCAAATTTTTAACAGTACCAGCCATGATGAACTGAGAAAAATTACAATTGAAAGTCAAAGTTTACGACCAAACTGCTTGGTTAGCTCAAAAGGGCAGGTTGGTGTAGTTTAAGATGAACCCATCAGGTCTTAACATAACTAAGAGGGACTAGACATCATGATGACTCACTGTAGACTAAACAAAAGTAAATACCAGAGGTGTTTGTAGACTGTGCTGTCAGAAGGCTGCACCTTTTCCAGGGCTAGATGTGCAAACTATTGCACTGTCTATGCAGCCTGAAAGACAATCGTCATGAAAAAAAAAAAAAAATCATTACTGCGCATCAGTAGTAGTAGCTGGGATAGGCTCCATGCAACCCCCGTGACCCTAGTGAGGATAAAGCGGGTATAGAAAATGAATACTGCGCTTCACTGGTGCCTCACCTATCAAAAATAATTTTTGAATCACTACATCTCTGTTAACTACAATTGTTCTACAAGTTTCCATTTGGCTGTTTAAGGAAAGCTGTAAAAACAAGAGTGACATTTTTCATCTGCATTTCCCAAATATTTTCACCATTTGAGATCACACACAGGTTTAATATTATGACATTAGTATGCATCCATCCTCCCTTTGCAATTTTTCCTTATTACATCTCAACTGTTTTTATGTGTTCCAGTGTTCACCAATAATGATCCTTCTTCATAAAATGTAGATAAGTGTTATTAAATTATTATTAGGTTCACAATGCAAACGTTTCATGGAAGACTATATTAATCGACAGTTCATCCAATAATAATATCTGTAATCATTACTAATGGTGTTCATCTTATGTCAGGTCTTCATTAAGCCATTAATATTGATATTTACTGATATTAAAAGTTATTACTTTTAAGGACACAACTAAGATTGGTCAATGTAGCAAAGAACATGACTAATTTGAATGACATAATAATAAAGTTAATGAGTAATTATGTTTACTACAAACAAGTAGTGTTTTAATTACTGCTGAAAATAACTATATACACCGATTACTCTGTTGAGTATTTCCTAGATTCAACTTAAGCTTTACCATTGTGACAGGCTTCACCTTGCCTCTGTTTCTGCTGGACCACAGCAGCCATTACACATCCACCAATGATGCGCAAACAAACACAACAGAAAGGACAGGACAAGAAAAGAGGAGAAGGCAAACAATAAGAGCTGATCCATGACCACTGAACACCCAATAGTGTGTGTGGGGCTGTGCCACAACAATAGATCTACAGCCACAATGGACAGCTATTCAGCCCACCCCCCACTCACCACCTTACCCCTGAGAGCTCCTGGGACCTGCCCTTCCACATGGCTCGGGCCAAGCTAGTGTGACCCCACCCCCATCTTCCACCCCAGTCATTCCTTACAGGGTGAATGAACAAAAAGCACAACAAAAAGGTTTCCAGGGACCAAGGTATTGCCTTCACAAGACAAAATAAACCTCAATCTGTTCAGACTTATCTAAATGTGTGGACCATGTCAGTGGATGGACTATTACTTCCAAATAGACCAGTGGAGGAGTTGATACCCCCTCAAAAAACTTCTGTGGTGATGATGGTAACATAAGGAGGAGCAAGATGAAACAGCAACCTTTAAAGGATTTCTTCAATGAAAAGCAAAGACAGATGCAGTTCTGCACTAAAATGCTGTACAGTGTAATCGAACATAAACCAGATATACAGTGTAAACCTGATCAATACCTAAAATATGGATAATAGAAGATTATCTTAAGCATAAAATCCAGTTTTGAGCAATTTTTAATTGTTGAGCATATAATTTTCCTTCAAAGACTTAATTACTAGTCGAGAAAGGTAACTATCATGGCCAAGTTCTACAAATAGCAGTGGTTTGCATCCAAAAGGCATAAAATACACACTAAGAAACACTAAAAATGTAGAATTACTGAACTATTTCAATTAATTCAAGTTTTCTTACAGAACACTATAAAAAATATAAATTGAAAAAAATCCTCTGCACTGATATATATTACAGAATAGTTGGTTTCCCTCTAGCAGGGCTGCTTTTGCAGTGTAAGCAACACTGCAGTAAAAGTGCAGTTGTGTGGCTTTGTTGCTATACTTTTTAAAAAAATATAAATCCTTATCCCTTGCTACGATCAACAGTTCTACTCATGGATTGTGTGAAAGCTATGGTGTTGACTTGGCAGCTTCTTCCTTGAAGGAATTGTACCAGTTTAGTTACAAATATTATGAACACGCCTTATTATGAGCTAGGGAACTTGCCTGCATCTCATCTCCCTCCTCAGTCTCTAGCTGTCCTTAGCAAACTTTAACTGAGTACAGAGACATCCCGAAAACAATACTGTTGTCCCACCAATGTGAAACGGGCTGGTGCCATTTGACATAGCACACTATGGAAGGATATTCTCAGCTATGCCTGCTGGATGCTATGTTACACATTGCCAGTGCAGCTGACAACTCTGTGCATGTGCGTGTCTGCACTATTTGCATGCAGTTCTGTGTGTTTCTGTATTCATTATAAGATTCAGGAGGCATTGCGGGGGTGGGATCTGGGTGTTGTGTGTGGATGTCTGTGCTTGTGTATGCATGTTGTGTGTCTGGTGTGTATGGTGGGGATTGAGGGGGGTGGGGTGAATCACTGTGGGAGACAGGCAGATGGGGATGGAAATGAGTAGGCAGTGAGCTCATGCTAATCTCCTCCTACAGCTCCTACAGCTGATCCAGGAACACTATGAGCATACACATACACAACACTGTACAGCATACACTAGGCCAGTCTCATGCACAATCACACACCTAATGAGGCACAGCATGCCTCTACTATTAGGATCTTCCCATGTGTCTTACATGCATATTTTGAGGGGAAAACAGTCTGAATTTCCTAAAATCTGAAATGTATTCAGTGTACCTTTTGTCAAGCAAATATTCATTCTGTGTGTGTCAGAGAGAGAGAGAGAGAGAGAGAGAGAGAGAGAGAGAGAGAGAGTGAAAATGGGAGAGTGTGCAGCTTCCTTCATCAAACAGCCACCAGCCTCGTGGGAGTTGTTCAGTGGCACTTGATTGGCCGGCTGCACTTTGAGAGAGGCAAGGGATGAGGTGGATCACCTCTTTATTTGGGGAGGGAAAGGTCATGCGGTGCTGGCTGCTCTTCCAAACATATGGATACACAGAGGAAAATGGGTAAAGGGGTGGGGGTGGGGGGTTAACTCCAGAGGCTGACACTGCTGCTGTCATACAAAGGGTGCTCCTGTGCTGACGGAGCACAAAGTAAATCCCCAACCCCCAATGCTATCATGCAATAGAAGCTACCCTGATGTGTTTTCCCCTTATAAACTCATATCTTTCACAGAAACCAATGTAGCTTATTCACTGACTCATCCTTCACATATACTTTTGTTCTTATTTGTTATTTATTTTCCATTGGCAACCAGCATGTTTACCATTAGAGCTTAAACTTAAACTTTATGTGAACTCTATGTGAATTTGTTAGGGTTCCACAAGAAGGTTACAAAACGCATCCTCACCTTCATATCACAGCTAATGCAACTCAAGCATTAATGCAGTCCAGTGTTGTGTCTTTCTCAGCAAGTGTACATCAATGTTGGAAAAAACAAAAAACAAACATCCTGCATCTCACTTTTAGCTCTGTGATAGTGATGGGCCTCCATGTCAAAACAAACAGATAACTTTACTGCTTGCAGATATGCAAGAGTTTATCATGCATGCAATCCATATACAGTGGTGAAAGAGCTGCCCCATCTGGATCCACACTGTAAACTAACTCAGTGAGAACAGCTTGGGTGGTTTGCAGGTGATAAGAATTGTAGATCCTAAGCTTACCATAACCATAAGTACATGAGCGAGCAATCAAGGGTTGGGGTTAAGCTCATAGCAAACTGGTGTAATGACAAAATGCATTTACAAGACTTTATTTGAAAGGAAGAACCTTCTAGTTTCTACCTAAACTAAATCTCTTCACACATGGTTCCATGTGTAACCCTAACCCAAATCCTAGATTTTGTGACATTAAAGCCAAAAATATTTTATTCCAGTTTAAAGAGTTTTTAAGGCCGACACATATACTGTTTAATATATGAGTCAGTAGATAACATAATGAAGAAGCTTTAATGCTCTAAAATACTGTAAAAACTATTCGAGGCTCTGAACATTCTTACCTGCAAACTGCAAAAATTGCTTACTGGTGAAATGAAAAAGGTCAGTTTACTTTAAATCCAAACTTGGTATTACTGCAAGAGTAAGCTGTGTATAGTATGCAGATTTTCTAACAGTTGGCAAGCACAAAAATGCAAATTCAATGTGATGCTGGTCTTACATCTGAGTTTTCCAGATGCATCTCTGTAAAATAGGCCCCAGAGCGGATAGAGAAGGCAAGAGGTTAGTGCAAAATGTATAGGGATGTGTGGTATAGTTAAGGCAATGGTTGGTCTTCCAGCGCCATGTGTGTTGATGAATATTTCAGAGACCCACTCATTAAATAAACACGCTGGACCTTGCCGCCTACGGTAACCTACCATCAATATTGAATGCCCACAAAAAAACTGACACAGTGATGTTCACAAGCCAACAGCCAGGCTAGTCACCCAACACCACCTTGACTGAGGAAGACCTGCTTTTCCACGCAACACCTGCAAGAGGTCATCAGGTTCTTCCTTCCGTGCTGCTCTGAAAATAATCCCAACAAGACATGTTCAAAGTCTTTCTGTCCCTCTAACTGTGCTTGTTAGTTTAGCACTTTATTGTAAGGCCATGAATATTCTGACAGGGATTCCACTGAGCAGGAGGAAATACTTGCTTAACACACATGCTCTTGGCTGCTCAAACCCTTTTGCTCTGAGCTTTGTGTGCACCACTTTCTCAGGTAGTTTGCATGCATGGTTGCCAACAATAAAAGCAGCATAGACGACTTCATGGGATCCTTTTTTCCTCCCTCTATCATCTTTGAAGAAATGGGCAGGTGGGAGGGAGACCAGTACCCATGGAGAGCCTTGTTTTCCTTCCCTGCCCCTTGTCTCCTTCTCCTTTCAAATAAGTACAATTGGCTCAGGCAGGTATATTAATGCAATGTTTGGTTCTATTAGCCCAGGCTCTTCATAAAGCGGATCTCTGGTAGCTCTCTGATATCTGGTAAGGCTACAGTCATTTGTTACACGAAGAAATCTCTGATAGCTGGAGAAGTCAGCGGATCAGAAAGAACAAGGGGAAAGGCGGTGCAGTCGAGGGGGAAGAGAGCAACCAATAAATCAAATAAGGGCCTAAACTTCTTTTCTTTTCCCTACAGTGACTCTCTACTCCTGAATGAGACTTATTTGAATGAAAACTGGGTGTACATAGTCCTGCAGAAAGATGCATTTTTATAGGTTGACCCAGGTCCCTGTACCACATACAATTGGCTAAAGTAAAATCTTGACATTAAGGTATAACCAAACTATGAATGCATGACCTCAGCATTACCAACATCTAGCTTCCAACTCAGACCTCATGTTAAGCATATAATCTACTCACAAGAGAGATGAGAGAACTGAGAATTAAAAAAAAATAATAATAATGCTGTCCACTCCAGATTTGAAGATTGCAGTGCTCTGTAGCTTGGCTTAATGAAAGTATGTGGTGTTGGCAGCTGGTGGTGCTAAATATTACATATAAAGTTTAATCTATATATAATACATACAGTTTACTATAGTAAAGATTCTGTTCAGTTCAATTCTTACAGAAAGATCATTTTCAGCCTATACATTTTGTAATAATTTTTTAAATTTAATTTTAATTTAGTTGACAGTGACTGACATCTGATTTGTAATGCCACACTCTGGATTTTGATAGTACTTGGAGATTTGTATAATGAGCACATATTGATCACTGCCAAGAAAGCACCAAGGCTTAATACCAGCCCATCAGCCCAAGGAAAGTGTGATGTCCCTTGGCCTGCAAAGTGACAGTAAAATCACAATTTAGCAACAAGCATCAACAACATACTGTTTTGCAGAGGCTTTCATCCTTTGTTCACAATCACGAAAGAACTGGGAAAATCCCCCTCTGTTCACCAAACTTTAAAAGGATTTGAAATAAACAGCTGCTGGCAGGGAGACATGCTGTATAAAAAAAAAATGACTGCAAGTAATTCATTTTCAACTGTTGCTTCAATGCTGCATTTGGGGGGATACAACAAACACAACAGGCAATATAACCTGTGGTGCTCTCTCCTTCTCCCATTGTGTGTGTTGCAGTATTTTCCTGTATATGACTATGGTAGAAACACAACCTAGGTATTAATCACCACATCAAAAACCACTGCAATGGTTTTTCATCTTGCGAAACAATTGTTCCTCAAAGTTTTGACGAGGAGCTAAATTCGCTGTTTCACTTGACATTTCTTTCCCACGCATGGGAAGTAAAGAACTAAACAAATTGTGGTTTTAGCAGTGCTGTAGGTTTTCTACAGAGGGAAAGAAATATTTAAGAGCTTTGCATCGGCAGCACCATATGTGAAAAATAATTAGTAGTTAAATTTGTGCACTGCAAGTTTCACTAATTAAAACCCCTATTTTTAATTGACTTTCATTTGCATACCATTTAGGGCAAGAGTAATAACAGCCCAAGTCATTAAAGAAGTGTTTTTCTTTACCTAAAAATGCAATCCTTTCCTTTGGGTCAACATAACATGTAGATTCAAAGCCAAGTACTGCTGTTGGCAGTACAGCAGTACTTTGCATCAGAGCAAAATGGACACAGAAGAGGGACTTTGTGTATTGGGCTGCCACTCCCCTTTAACTGAGCTCAGGAAGTGATGGAGTTTTCAATCACACTTGACATAAAGACACTTGAATGTCAATGTTTCATTGATTTTGCTGACCCTCAGTCATGCCTCACAGCAGAGGCCGACTATCCTCCATTAGACACCCAGACTGGCAGTCGAGCCGGGCAGCAGAAGTCATTATATAGGCCTAATCAAATTGAGCCTTCCTTCTTTTCAGTGTACACAAGGCTGATCCTACACTGTAACATCTCATAAAGTAGTATACCAGACAGACAATAGATGGCACAAAATTAATGAGCATAAATAGGATGCTTTACTACCAAAACGTGATTCTGGTAGTTACCGAAAATAGGCAGAAAAAATATAGAAAGAAAAATATATTGAAGGAAAAAGGCAAAGGCAAAGTCTTGTAAAGCATATTTGCCATCGGAAAAATAAATATATAAATACATACATAAATACATGCATAAATAAATAAATAGTTGTCTTGTGATTTTCTAGTTAATACTGAGCCACATTTAACCACTAGAAAGCTAAAATAATGGTTTACATACAGCAGTCAAACAAGCCTGTTTTCCTTATTTCAAGAGTGACATCACTTGCACAAATTCTCAATGTGAAGTCTACCTTAAATAACTGTTTTTGTTGTTCATAACAAACACAACTTTCTGCAGTTTAAGACTCATGACAATCTTCTTCTACTTAAAACAAAAAAAAAAAAAACAAAAACACGTCGGTCAAGTAAAATGTAAAAGAAAAACAACAAACTTTTAAAATATTACAAACAAATTAAGACTTAACCAAAGATGACAATTAGAATCACCATCTTGAGATAACAGTTTTCACATTCCTTGTTAAAGCATCCATACCTTAGTTGTAACTGGTATACATCTGCCTTCAAAAATCTATTATCAGTCAACATCAAATCTAATAACAGGAAAAAAAAAAAAAAATATATATATATA
>JAQQZY010000027.1:34116823-34130102 GCA_030068375.1 Ostorhinchus rueppellii | reverse complement strand
AAGATCTGGGACCCTTTTCTGTCATATCTAAGAGAACAAGGCTGACTCTTGTACTGCAAAACTTGAATGTCTCCCATGCTCTGTATCGACTCACTGCTTCAATGACTGTGATAAATGTTTGTTAATATGTGCTACGTTCTGTTTATAATCATTAAAAAAATAAATAAAATAAAATAAAAAAATAACATGTGAATAGCATTCGAAAGAAGAGAGGTTTTCCAACATTTTGATGTACAAATAGTGTCTGAAATCCCAGAAAAGTGAGAGATGAGTTGTTTCTAGATTTCCGAACATAATATCCAAGCCTTTCCACTCTAAAGCTGGACACACACTGTGCGATTTATGATTGTTTCTAATTTAACCCCTGCCTACGCTGTGTGACTGACTCGCATATGGCATGAACCAGAACCTGCGGTGTGATGCCCACACTATGTAGTCAACTAGTCTACAATCCCATGTGACTTCACTGCACACACTGTATACGACAGTCAGCAGCTGCACTCGGACAGTTTCATCCTGATCTTTGAAAACCAGGAGCCATATGAAAGCGAAAATCTGTGCCATGTTGACAACCTTGGCAATTGCATGTACAGACTCTAAAAGAAAAAATCGTATTTGGACAACTTGTGCTTGCAAGGACAACAACAGGATGGATTGTTTATTTTGCAAAGGGAGTCCTGCACCAGGTTGGGTACCTAATAAGAATTTTCAGGGGTACGGGTAAAATTAAATGAAATGTGGGTGGGTACCAGGCAAGGAAGTGAAAAAATAAAAGAAGACTTGTGGATCAAAATAATTTGCAGGACATTTAATGATCATCTAATTTCACCGTGGTTGATCCACAGCTGGTTTGTTTTATTGTGAAAGGACATTCACGTCTGTTTACATCCAGCCACATATTAGAGATTTATTGATGGCGTGTATTTTAGCCAAAATAAAGCCCTTAAAAGTGACTGTGTGGAGTTTAATTGGGTCGACCCACGGTTGTGGGTTTTGAAAAGTGACCCATGCAGGACTCTGGCTGGGATGGCTGGATAATAGCTAGGCTAAGCTAACAGTACAACACCACTGAACTGTTATTGTGTTTGTGTCTCATAGCCGTTTTTATTCATATAGATGGAGCCCATGTAGTTGTTGCTATTATGGCTGCAGTTGTATTTCCGTGTTTATGTGCTGTGTAGTGACATAAAACTTGAAACTAGATTGGGAAGAAAATTTCTGATATGTTAAAAAGTCAAGTGATTATCTGATTTCTGACCTTGCAGGTGCTGGGAGCAGTCGTGACCCTCTGCACACTGCACAATAAAGACGCAAGACAAAGCCAACATTTGGCCCAATTTGAAAAGGGTCAAAGAGATGAAATCGTGTCGAATCCAGACTGAAAACCACAACTTAAGTTAGGGTAAGAGGATTTCAGCCAATCAGCTGTCAGCATTCTGTTCCTCGTGTATATATATGTGAGCTCCTTATGGAGGAGACATGTGTCAGTGTTAAACTCAGTGAGACACCTCCTCTTAACCCTTGTATGGTGTTTGGGTCTGTGGGACCCATATTCATTTTTTATTTACAAAAAAAAAAAAAAAGTAATTGCTTTTTTGTTTGTTTGTTTCTTTCTTTCTTTTTTAATTGGGGTTTTTCAAATATATATTATATACATTTCAAACAGGGTACAATGCAATTCATAACTAGAAGTTCCTGAAAGGGGAAATAGAAGACGAGCAAATAAATACACACACAGCATATGCATCAAACCAAACAAGACAAAACAAAGTATCAAATCAACGAGGGGGGGGGGGGCAGAGGATGTCATATACTCTTTATTTCTTTATTCATTGTTTTTTAATGATTTTTTTCCTTGTCATATCTTAATTGTATTATATTTTATTTTAAAAAATGAGTAGCACTTTAATTCATAAATGTGACCAACATAGGCAAATATTCAACATATATGCATATACTTACTGCTTGTAATTAGGATGAAGTAAACATTTGTTGAGTATTTTAATGTAAAATTGTTTATGTTGCCACAAATACTGTGGCTCCACCTCACCCACCAACACTGGGTGAATAACAAAAACATGAACACCACACAAGGGTTAAACAAACTGTAATGAATCCACAACCATACATCCTATCTCAAAAATTTTTGCACAAGAGAGTTCTGGTGAGTCTCTGAACCTATTAATAGATAACGTGGAAAAACGTCAGAACAGATGAAGCAGTCTCAGACAGGCAGTTGTTACAAAGTTGCAAATACCTTTTTTTTGAAAAGGGTTTACTCTATCTTTTGGTGCTATTTAGAAGCCGGTGTCAGTGTATGGTTTGTAGGGCTGGATGAGACAAACATTTTGGTGTTGGTTTCATATCCCCATGTCATTCCTACTGGAAGTTTGTGTGCAAGCATTTTTCATTGAAAGGTAAATTGCTAACTTTTTGTTGGAATTAGCTCATGGGGGTCAGTCAAAGACAAGAGACAAAGATTCTGGTGTTCTTTTTTTGTCTCTACAACATTCCTACTGGCTCCTGGGGGCATTTTTGTTATGTAGGTGGCCTTACAGAACACATTTTAAGAGATTAATTTAAAGTAAATAAGAAAAATGAGAAATGAATGAAATACAATAGAGCCTCTCACTCGGTGAGTGAGAGGGACTTTTCAGGCTTGGTCCCTAAAAATGCTGTAGCAGATGAATTAACAAATCCAAAATTGTTTTACCAAAGTAGCAGGTTACAATAAATTGTGTGTCAGCCCCTTTTCATCTCACTACGATAATAAAAGCACTTGAATACAACACAAATTGAATTTCAAATTCACTAGTGGAAAGGATCATCCTCCTGATAGCATATGAAGGTAGCATGAGACACAGGAGTTCCTGTAGATGTAGTTCTTGGAGTTGGCCAACAGAGGGAGACAGAGTACACATAATCTCGTCTGGCTATAACAGTATCTCCATAACTGGGTCAGTCCACATGGGGTCCCAGATCATTTTATATCAGGGACCCCTGGACAGTTTACAGTTTCCTTTAACAGGATTCGACACAGTGCTGTGTAGAGTCCTATCACAGAACAGCTGTGTAGTGAGATAACAGTCTGCACACTGTTACATAAGATGAGAGTGAATGTGAGGAGACGCAACAAGCCATGACAGGAAGCACTTCTGTTTGTTTGTGTGAAGTCTTCTGGGATTACCTGAATGTTTCTGAACCCCTCTACTGCTTTTATGCATTTACACTTCACTGAACATTGTTATTTATATACACATAGATTCTTTTGGAAGAGTCATACGGCTCTTATTTTTATTTTTGTCATGTAAAACTGATCATAGCACATAGCCCTGTGGTAACCTTGAATTTATGAAGCAACTTGTAATACATATTTGTAAGTTTGTGATGGTTGTTTACACCCTCAAAATCTTAGTAGTGTGACTATTCTTTCTTTCAACTCTGTACAATTGTGTACAGTACAGTTCATACAACTCTGTAAGGTACTGAATGTAGTTTGTACACATAGTGTACAAGATATCAACACAATTAGGAGTTGGTGATGGTTATGGTGACAGGCAAATATGAAATGAAGTATCTAATTACTATTGTGAGGTATTCTATGACCTGTCTGACTGGATACCTCACAGTATATCCAAACTAAGGTTAATGTTTTTTCCCCTTTTCTCCATTGGGTCTGTTTCCTTCACATTGTAGTTTTGAAAACATCCATGCTCAGTGTATCTGTATAGTAGTAACTCACCTCATTTACAACTTCTTCTGTCTTGTATTATATTCAGTACAATACAGACTGAATTTCAATATTTGGATAGTAAAATGAGTTCACCTTTGACCTTTTAATTTTTCTGTTTGATTTTCTTGTTTTGGTTCCTGTAATTGGTCCAAAACTATAAGCTATCCAAAAACTGTTAGATCAGATAGAACCATTAGATCAAACAAATTAAGGTTCAGTTTGAGCCAGACTGAGACCTATTTGGCTGAACCAAAGACCCCCTATTTGGTCCACACCACAGTTATGGTTATGGTTTCCATTCTTTCTAAAATTAGAGGGGAAATTCAGAAGACTACAGTTAAACTACAGTTCTGTTTTGTCCATCCAAATAAAAAATTAAATATAAAGATCCATGATCTTACACACCAGCATTTTTAAATAAAGAGCAACAGAAATGAGCCTTAAAACCCAGAAAAACCTGAGAGTTTACATTTTGCACTTTTCCCCAAAACTTGGGTCCAGGACCAAAAATGAAGTCTCTACACTACACATTCTACATATGCAGGCAAGTCAAAATAATTTTTCATTCTTTCATTACTTCATTTATTTATTTCTGAACTGCTTTATCCTCAGGATGGTTGCAGGTGTGCTGGAGCCGATCCCAGCTACATTTTGAGCGAAGGTGGAGTACACCCTGAACATGTCGCCAGTTCATCACAGAGCTGATGTATACAGACGAACGACCTCTCTCACATTCACACCTATGTAATTTAGGTTAAACAATTAACCCATTAGGGCATGTCTTTTAGAATGGTGGGGGGAATTTTTTGTGCATAAAGAAGACACTTCTAAGAGAGAACAGAAAAGTAAGTCAGTCTTGTTTGTCTGCATATGAAATCTGACTAGACACCAACTTCCATGTTAGTTACACTAACATCAGTATTGCTTGTAATTACTAATGTGAGCCAACAAACATAAAAGTGCCTGATTTGCAGTGATCCAAGCTTAAACATTTGGTAGAAATCCTTCTTGTACATAAATTGTTTGGTTTGGACACCCTTATCCCCGCCCACATACTTTTCTTTGGATATAAATAACATTAAAATATCTTATTTTAAATCGACTCTCACATCTTGTTGTATCTCCTTGCAGTTACACATTCTAACTTCAAGCTTTTTAAAGTGTATCTCCATTTTCATTTTGCGTAATTGGAGTACTACAACATTATACAAGTATTATGTTAATGGTGATAACAGCATATGGAAACATAATGCATTCGGTGGTGTGTTCATTGTTTAAATTGCATATCTCCCACTCACATTATTCAATATTGATGAAGAAAAAGTGGACAGGTTAAACATCTTACTTTCATCCGTGTCCTCTGTGTCATCTGGTGGAAGGTCCACCTCTTCATTCTTGGCATCTGAGGGGGGCTCCTGCGATGGCATGACTGGATCCTGAATGGAGGAATGAAAAAAATCCAGCTAAATATCCCCCATAATTCATGGCTTTGTATTCTTGGCAGAGTAAGTTATAAATCATGTTAACCAGGAAAGGTAAGGTACTCTAGGATAATCCACTGTCTCCACTAACAAACTAGATTGAAGATGTAGGGGGTTTCACCAGAAAAGCCAAGGAATTGTGTTGTCTTATAAGACTTATGTTATTATTTGCAGGAATAATTTATAAAAGGATCCCCAGAATATGTACTACTGGCTCAGAAAGTGAATATGACCAGAATGACACCTGGAAAAACTGGAAAAAATATTATTAGTTTTGTATTTCTATTTCTAGTGAAAAGTTGGGCAGAAAGGTAATCTTTTTTTTTTTTTTTTTTTACCTAAATCTAGTGGCCATCGGTGATATTGCACTTTAAGATCCCTCCATATTGGCTTTCTTTTTAAGCTGCAGTTAGTTCTTGATTATAACACAGACAGGGAGAACATTCACAGATAATCTAATATCTAATCCTATGAAAGCACACACTGGAATATGTGAAAATAATGGGACATCACAATGCAGGATATCAATAAGATAATCATGTCTGCAGATGATTTCATGTGATGTGATTTCATGGACATGCAGATGTGAGCCAAACCTTTGGGAAGTGATCCTTTTGAATGAGAAAAATACAAAAAAAACCAAAACAAAACGCTGAGCCTGGATGTGGAAATACTCAGGGAAAACACAGAAGAACTGGTGGTGAGATTTCTACTGTCAATTTGAACATGCAGTGGTGTCCTACTGACCATTAGCCTCATTAAGCTCAAAGGTTAGAAGGTTTACTGTTGGATGTAACACTGGCAGCATGTTCCTCATTGCCTACTGTTTATAAAGCACTGACATTCAGATTCCAACCACTAAATATATAACAGAGCAGTTTGTGGGTTTCACGAATCAATCTTGATGATCTGGGTTGTACAGTACTAATGACTGAGGTGCGAGAGACCAGGTTCCTCTTTTGACTGATAAGAGGAGGGAATTTAGAGTAAGTCAGCCCAAAACTGGGCTGTATGTTGGCAGCCTGTTCACCTGTGCATCAAGTACATGATTTCTATTAATTGTGATAACACTGTTGTGGTGACCTAAAGAATAATGGTGACCACATATTCATCACAGCTTCTTTTAGTGTTTCAGTGGTCTGTTTTGTTGCTGTCACACAGCAATTCACAGCTGGCCACACAGATTTGAACTTAAGCCGACTTCCCACCCCAGAGCTGCAGCTTCACAAAGTCAATATTTTTGTCTTTGTAGAGAAACAGCAAGACAACACATCTGAGAATAAACAGACAGCGGACATGTTACACATTTCTGAAATACCAGTGCTGATTACAACAGAAAAAAATCAATTTTTCAACTTCAGTTTTTACCTGTGCCATCCAGAATATTTGAAACAGTTTTAAGACATCTTGCAATGAGTCAGGTCAGTACCAAAACTGAGTGAGTTTAGAGTACATTTTGGCAGAAAATATGGTTACAGTGAAGGTGAGCGAATATGATTTTAACAGCAAAAAACTGGATGCAAATCTTCAGTTCAAAGTTTGGCATAATACTGTGAGACTGTGTTGGTGTGTGATAGGACAAGCTGGCACTGCTGCGTGCTGCAAGAGACATGATGAAATACTCACCATAAGCCTTTGGCAGGTCTGAGGGATGAGTCTGTGACAGCGCTTATGGACCAGCAGTTTGCAATTGATACACTTGTAGCCCTGCCTGCCCAGCCCCCATATCCTTTCACTACAGTGGCCGCAGTAGGCTTTCTGAAACACACAGGAGAAGACAGACATGGGTAACAAACAGACCTTTTGAACAGGAAAAAAAAGACTCATTGAGATTAAAAATCTCTTTTTCAAGAGTGTCATGGCCAAGATAGCAGCAGCAGAAGCCACAAAAATTAGAAATCACATCCATATATCCACACTAAAATATATATAAAATACTAAACTAAAAACATACCCATAAAATACCATCAATAGTTCAAAAGGTACTAAAAATAAATAACAATGTTCCTTAAAAGTATCTCAAAACAGAACATGATTCAATCAATTAGAAAAACATCAACACCTGTTTTTATCCTTTTCTCATTCATTTAAAAGGACTTTGAATGTACAGTATCTTAAGACACCAGTTCCTTTAACTGTATCTCCTTCTGTAGGTTGTCCCAAGCAGTGGAACAACAGTATTTAAAAGCTGTCTTTCCCATTTCTGTCCCGACTTTTAGAATATGCAGATATAAAAGATCCTTGGACTAGAGACTGTAATTATTGGCCTTTTTCTCACTTGCCAGAAATTTGTAATCATCATGGGAAAGGACAAAATGAATAAGAGTGTACACAACCTGCCTGACCAATTTGCTAAATATTACATTTGCTGATGTTGCAAGACTCCTTGAAAAAAAACCCAGGACCAAAAAGACCAAAATCAATACAGGGTACATTATCATGTTTACTTAGACATAATTTATGTACAGTGTACAGTCAACCTTACGAAGCATCATTGTCTGCTTTGGATTAAGCATTATAGCATCAATTTGTTCTATTTAGTGTTGTTTAAGGTGGCTGTCCAATGACTGAAGGGTCGGCAGTTTGAATCCTAGCTTTGTCTGTCCACATGTTGAAGCATCCTCAGGCAAGACATTGAACCCTAAATTGCTCCCAGTAGGGCTCGACAGCACCTTGCATGGCAGCAGCCACCTACTGGTGTATGAGTGTGTGCATGAAGGTATAGAAAAGTGCAGCCCATTTACCATTTGTCCAAGTGGATGTCTTGTTTGTATGTTTTAATCACAAACTTTGGTCCCTCATCCTGCCGGATCACCTGAATCCATTTCTGACTAACCTCACTGTCCACAGGAAAATAATGAAAATACAGATAGGGCTACTTTTGGGTATAAGAAGAGTTGGAATGCTATAACTATGGATCATAGTTGCCCTGACAGGTGACGATTGCGTATTTCTGCTCAAAAACATGGAAGTTGTGAAAAAGATCAATTATAGTCATTCCAGCAGATGTAGATCAGTAAATATGATGGCTTAACACCTTAATTTTTGTTTCAACTATAACTTGAAAAACCAGCCTGGGTCATGTTGTAGCTTTTCTGAACTTAATGATTCAGCAAATTGTTTAATGCATTGTCCTTTTCTTTTCTGCCTGACATTCAGCTCTGGGTCCCTCACACTGAAATGCAGTTCTCATTACATAACAGGCTCTCCAGAGTGTTGGTTGTTTCATTAGTTCTTTCTTTGTAGTTTTTTTTTTTTTTTTCATCTTTTCTATTCCACAGCTATTCTGGAACCAAAGGATGCTTGGTTTGCTGTTCGGCGTCCCTGAACATCAATCAGTCTGTCACCAAAAATGTCTCATTGGACACTTAAGATACAATATGTCTGTGGTTCGGTGTATCAATAACATTCATTCACAGGGATGTGTTTGCCAGCAGTGTGAGAACAGAAAGTCCTAGTCAGTACTCTGTTACCATGGAAATGCTCTAGCACGACTTCAAAGGTTTCTATCAGTCATTTTAATCTAACTCTACCCTAAATTAATCACAAACCTCTCTCCTGTTTTGTCTGAAGACCCTGCACCCCTTTGTGAACAGCAGAGTGGGGTATAACAGGGAGAAACATTAGTTAGCTCTTCATCCAAAGGAAACATCTTGTTGCTCTCAATTTTCAGTGACTGAATGGAAAAATGGTCAACTACATTTATTTATTTAATAAAACAACAACAACAACAACAACAATGTCCTTTAGTCTCATATACTCCCTAGCCAAAAGAAAGTCCCCACCTAGATTTATCTAAATAAATATTTCAGATCCTTCCATTGGATAATTCCAACAGTGATTCATACATTTCAGCTGCAACAAATTGTTTCACCCTAACTGATGGCGTGAGCAACTGCTCATTTCTGAAACAACCACCAGCTTGAGAGGATGAAGATTAAACTAAGTTTCAATAGAAAAAAGTCATGTAGTCTGATGAGAGTTCAGCCTGGGGATGCACTGATGCCGATACCAGTATCAGGTATCAGTCTGATACTGTGCATGGGTACTTGGACTCGTACCCAATACAACTGCACTGATACCACGTACAGCAGCGTGACATTCGTAGTTAAGTGCAGCAGGTACTTAACTGCAGAGGAGCAATGTCAACAGTGTGGAGATTTTTCAACTTAAACGACGATGACAAAAGTAACATTAAAGACACAGATGGATACAGATGTAGCCTTCTGTCCATCCTCTGTGTACGCAATTCTGTCCATTTTCCAGGTGCTTGCGGATGCGTAACCAGCCTGTGTATTTTAAGTTTTGTCTATTTTCTCATGGATGTAATATTTACTATGGCCCAACATGTCCTTGAACATTACAGCATGGTACTAAGAATATTTCCATAGGTTGTTAAGATCACATGGTATGGACTGAGTGATAATGAGGTGGATTACTCAATCCAGTGTATTCAGCCTTCCAACTGTACATGTGACGTTATAAATTGAATGTCAAAAGGTTCAATTGTCAGATTCTTTCATTTGTCTAAATCCAAAGAAGACACAGTGTCAGAATAGACAGACTTCCTGAAGCAAAACACAAGTTCAAACTACATGTGGAGCTAATGTTTAAAGAAAGAACATAACGTGCTGCATATTTTTAATCCCCCTCAGCCAAATATAGTGTAAGATTCTGTTGATAGTTACTGCTCTATAATTTAGATTAGATTGCCTTTGTGTAAAACTTATTAGATACATATTTATATTTAAAAGTACTCAGATTTTATAACTGCACAAGGCCCAAGGCCATTGGACCTTGAAGAAGTAGGTCAAGGTAACCTATTTTCAGCAGGCTTCTGCTCCATACCAAGATGCATCCACAGTATAAATTCAGAATCAGCTTTACTGGCCCAGTATGTGAAATCATCCAAGGAATTTGGCTTCAGTTTTTCTTTGCACACATTTCAACATGAATCCAAAACAGCAGGAACCCAATTACACTTGAACATACAGTAGTCCTAATATAGACAAACATTCGACTAGAGACAAGGACAATAGGATGAGCTTTACAGTGGATATGTAATATGTACAGAGTGCAAATTGAAGTTTCATACAGTGAGCGGATATGTACGGGGATCCAGTCCATTAAAAATATGTTCATGTATATATTATTGTAGTGCAAATTGGTCTGAGTATTTATACAGAGTGTAAAAAATATGTTTGTGACTGGGTGAATTGGAGTCCTATATCTCAATGCATTCTTCAGATGAAGTGATTATGTAATTGAATGAATAGACCGGTGGACAGACAGACGACAAAATCATTACAATACCTCTTCAGCCAGAAGTTAGCAGAGGGGTAAAAACCTGAAGATGTTAAGTGCAGCTATCTCATTCTTTGGGTCAAAGATAAAGGTAGAGACATGGACACTTATAAAGGAAGCTAAAGTTCTGCAAACATACTATGACTGGTATGAGGGCTACATTGAGCCGAAAACTAACATGATGTTTGCCCATTACAAGTTTCACAAGAAAATACAAGCAGTTAACAAACCATTTGAACAGTTAACATATTACTTGTTAGAGATTGTGCTTATGTCAACAGTGATGAAATGGTCAGAGATCGGACTGTGTTTGGCATACGCTCACCTGCTGTGAGAGAGAAGCTGCTTAATGTCAGGTCTGAGCTAATATTGGACAAAGCTATAGACAATGCCTAGTCTCACAAATTGCAAAGACTCAACTGAAGACAATATCAGGTGGTTCCAACGGTCACTGAGAGGACACGGTACCTGCGATTGACTGACAAAAATCCCACACTTGTATGGGGTGTCAGTTCAAGTAGAAACATAATACTACTGAAAGGAGAGGAGTGACTGAGCGCTCAAAAGCCTGTGAGCAGTGTGGAAAGAAAGCACACAGCAACAGAGACCAATGCCCAGTAGAAGGGAAGCAATACAAAATATGCAGTAAACTCCAAATATGCACTTTGCAATAGTATGTCACTCCAAACTACCCAGGATTGTCTATACAGCAGAGATGCTCACAAGCCCAAGTCAAATTTCAGAATCTATGTAACTAATAGTTTTCAATGGCCTCAAATGGGATGTTGACAGCTGGTTGTCTGCTTTGAGGCACCAAAGCATCAAGCTGTTTCAGGACTGAATACAGGTTGGCTAAAGCAACCTCATTCACATCAATATCTATGGCAGTAGAGTATGTAGTCAAGGTCTGATCACCTGCTCAACTCAGTCCAGATCATCAGACTCAGATCAACTCCACCAACAGTGTCTGTACAGTGCTGTCTAGGAGCGTCATGTTCAAGTCAATGTGCCCTGGAAACTGCAGGTAGTTTCGAAGTGTTCCAGGGTCAAATGTACACAGCCGTATTATACCACCATACCCACCACAGTCAATTTAATTTCCAATTCTGGTTGCTTCTTTGCAGGGTAGACCATGATAATGAAAAAGCAATGGCCTCTGCTTTCTTTTTGATTGTGATAAAATGTGCACCATGAATAAGAAAACGAAAATGCAGACTGGATAATTAATTACTCATTTTATTTATTTTTATTTTATTTATGAATCAAATAATGCAGTGACATTCTTACAATGGAAAAGCATTTCTGCTAATGCATTTGATTTTCAAATTTTAGATTTCAAATTGAATTTTGGTAACTATTTGCTGGGACATGTTTAGAAAATTAAATCCCAAATGTGTTTTCCTTTTTCCTTTTTAATTAAGTTAAAGAATGAGTAGTCTTGAATAGGAAAATAAAAATGCAGACTGGATAATTTATTCATAATTTTATTTATGAGTCAAATAAAGCAGCCACATTCTTGAAATGAAAAAGCATTTCTCCAAAGGCATTTTAATTTAGATTATGGTAACTAATAGCTTCCATAGAACAAAGCAAGCGTCCACACTACCCTTTACCAAGTCTGATGACATCAATATTAGGCTGGCTGGAGTCCAATTCTTTCTCTGTAGTGGATGCCAGATCTGGCTACTGGGCTACAAAACTAACTCAGGACCACTACTGCGTCAACTCCTGAAAGAGACTAATTAATTTGTATGGGATGCACAGTGTGATGAAGTAGTCAAAAAGATGAAAGAACTCATCACAGAGGATCCAGGCCCTGTTCTGACCTATTTTGATCCAACTAAACAGCTAAAGCTTCAGGTTAATGCATCAAAGTATGGTTTAGGTGTAGTTTTACTTCAGGATGGCAAACCTGTCAGCTATGCCTCAAAGTTACTCACAGAAAGTGAAGCAAATATGCCCAAATAGAGAAGGCGATATGCCATCTTGTTAGGTTTTAAATGTTGTCACCAATACGTTTATGGCCAGCATGTCATTGTAGAAAGTGATCACAAATCACTGGAATCCATCACCCAGAAACCACTCACAGCAGCACCTCCGAGACTTCAGAGGATGATCCTTCAACTTCAGAGGTACTATTTCACTATCACTCACAAGTCTGGCAAAGAGATACCTGTAGCAGAAACATTTTCAAGGAAATATCTGTTGGAACAAGACACCAGTTTTTAAGGAATGGACATTCAGGATCACACTGTGTACAGTAACTAACCTGTCAGTGACGCTTGCAGAAATCAAGATGGAAGCTGAAAAGGACACTCAAATGTCTGTTTTGAAACAAGTTGTGAAAAAAGTATGACCCGAAGAAAGGAGAAAATAGTCTCAAAGCAGAATTGACTTTTGTAATCACAAAGATGAGCCGTTTGTTATCGACAACATTTTGTTTAAAAGGGAGAAAATAATCATTCCCGCTTCACTAAGCTCATAAATGCCTTCATATATTTGCATAGGACACATGGGCATGGAAAAATGTAAACAATGAAATTGTACCATTCTGTTTTGGCCTAACATGAACAAATCGAGGACATTGTACAAAGATGCCCCACCTGCCTTGAGCATTGCTCTGCATCGCATCTATTCACGTGGAACCAGGAAGACTACATGACAACAGTCGACTACTACAGTCAATACTTCAAAGTTGACAAGCTCACTAACAACATTACATGTCATATCATTCAGAAACTAAAAGCATCCATTGCTAGAC
>JAQQZY010000027.1:34082285-34092745 GCA_030068375.1 Ostorhinchus rueppellii | reverse complement strand
GGCAGCATGGGTTCTCCCCGGCGAGTGATAGACATTCATACCGCCCAATCAACGGCTACGGAAACCACAACTCTCTATGAGAAAATGAATGATCCATTTATTGAATTTCTCTGCAGAATTTATTTAGTTCTAGTCCATAAATGTTATTGCCCGCACTGTATCCAACGGTACAATAAATCAATCAATAACCCCTTGACGCCTGAATTTAGTTCCAATTCTGGAAAAAAAAAATTTCACTTGTGTTTTTGCTTTCAAGTAAATAGTATTTTGATTGCATTTTGGAGTGAAGGGGGTTTGATGCGAATTTGCGACAATTGGCATCAAGAGGTTAAGGAATATGACATGCTTTTTCAGGAAGTATATAAACAATATATTTGCTTCTATTCTTATTGACCATATTGAAAGAGAAATTCAGGTTCTCAGGAAAATCAACACTTATCAATTAATCATCAATTGATTGATAAGGACAACCAACTAATGATTAATTGATTAATCGATAATTTGCATCCCTGATATAGATGGACATTTTAATTCTGTTTTGAAGTCAAATAATCAATTAGACATGAACATGTGCTCTTGACCCAAACCAAAATAACAATGGACTGCAATAGTACAAGTACACTACATTGTAAAACATAAATCTCCTCCCACCCTTACGTCCACACCGAAGAAAAATGTGTTGACTCTTTGAAAAAGTAGTCTAAGCAAATGATTTTTACTAAACAACTAATTATTTGTCCTAATACGTATTTCAAAACAACAGGGCCTCAGGCAACTGTGTGTTATTACAGTCATTTTGGATTGAACTGTCCATGCACACCTTTCTATTATGTTGTACTCTCAGAATCTTCAGGGATATTGCCCCAGAGGCTCTGCTAAGCTTTCATTTTTCCTTTCACTGTGGTTCTTTTCTCTAACTTCTGTACAAGTGAACATCTTGTGTACGGTGTACGGGTTCTTTTCAGAGATCCATTAAGTAAGAAAGAAGGGACACTCAGTCAATTTTATTCTTGCCGTTTGAAGTTTCAGACATTTAGACCTTGAGGTTCTTGCAGTTTCTTTTCTTTTTAGAACTCATCAGATCAATATTTGAAAATTAAATTGTTGTTCAATACCTACAAATTTGTTCTTTTACATTTAGCTATAGTTGGGCAATGAAATAATATATGATGATGATATAATAATTACCGTTATATTTTGTGACATTATATTGTAACAGTTACTATTCCTGCATTGTAAATGTTTGCCTTTAGGATTTATTTTGTTACACCTTCAGCTCTAACATCAGGTGTAATATGTTTAAATTCTTAAATGCTGCACTGTTGGACATGTGTTATGTTCTGTCCATTAAGAATAGTTTAGACCCATAAATAATTCTACTTCATGCTTTCACTTTTGGACGAATTACCCAGCAATACATTAACTGACAACCATATGTTGTATCATCAATATAATAATCAAATACATTAATCCCATAAAAACCATAATTATCAACCATAGGAATCTTTGTAAATAATTTTTCTTATTTCTGAAAAAATAATAGTCAAGTACATCAGTAAACTTGTGCTCCAGATGGCTATAGACATGCACAGATTACCAACGGATATAAAGATATATTGTCCGTAACGTTGTTAGAAGTCACTTTTCCTCAGAGACAGTCTGGAAAAAGGGTTTTTAAATAGGTTACAAAGATCCCAATCAGCAGCTCCAGTTCTACAGAGAACAACTGAGAGGCAGTTGTCAAAGCTGCAGCCTGGTGGTGGTGGTTGGGGGGGGGGGGGAGGGCAAAAACTGGGAGATATTCAATTTGAATGCAGCTGGTGATGTGAGCAGGAAAAGACGCTCTGTAGTGAACAATTACTGTGGAGTGTAGTTGAGTTTTCACGCTACAATTTGCATCAAATGTGGAAAACAAAGTGATCGCTTATCGCTTAAAGAGCGTCTGGTAAAAAGCACACTTCACATCAACTGCCTGGCATACTAATGAGTGTGGAAGCCTGGCCGTCTGCTTTCAACAGACCTCATATGACCTCACATTACACTGATCCATTCACTAATATCCTCTCCCCCTACCTTTGACACGAAGGTAGAAAAGCAGCGTGAGCAGCATCCCTCCTGCTGAACGTTTCCCACTCGTCTTCACGCTCTGGATCTCATGGTGGGCTCATATACCTCCTCCTCTGTTAGTCCTCTCCTCATCCTGCCTTCCTCCTCCTCTTCTACTAAATAGCTTCTGCTCATGCCTCTGTCGCTCTCTTTCCTCCCCTCCCTTCTAAGTCCTATCCTGTCCAATGGAATCCGAGGTTCACGAGCACAAATTCCAAAGCAGACATCATGCTTTTTGAGCTTATTTCTTTTCGTCCTCAGTTAATATTCCCCACTAAACATGGACCGTACCAATATTTCTCTGAGACCCTGCAGCAGTTGCATGTTTTTCCCACAAGATGGCAGACCAAGGTCTGAATCCAGCAACAGCAGCCACTGCAACCAACACATAGGAACCTAAATTTAAAGCCTGTGACTATTTTTAGTGGCTTCACTGCACCTACTGGACCCATTCAGAATGACAGCTTCACTTTCAGAGACCTGTCTTTGATGCACTTTTATACTCTTTCAGGGTACTCTATGTAGGCTGTTGTGTGCTGTACCATCCTGTATAAAAGTCACAATCATGAGCAAGACTAAATGTTTAGACTTGTAGACACTCGTTCAACTTTCAAAAATCATGATTTATTGTACTATGACAACAACTAGTTGTTGTTGTCATTGGTCGTAAAACCCAATTTGTGTTATTTAAATCCTCAACCTATTTTTTTTTAGTGTTTACAGGACTGAGTCATGCCTACCACAGAGTAAAGGACTTTGAAAAGACAGAACTGAGGGTTGATCTCACTTCCACAGACACTGTGTCAGTGAGTTTGTACTTTGTATTCACAATGTTTTTTGCAATGACTAGAAGACTTGCAGGGTTTGTTTCTAATTGTTTCTGTGTTTTCTATTCTTACAGAACTGTGCAAATCAGATCATCAGATTTGAGGATTTAGTGGAGAATTCTCAGTCTGAGCTCTGAATTACAGCCAGGTCTGAGAACGGTGGGTGTTGAATATGGTACATGTAAAACCCTAAAAGCTGATTACCTGATTTGTGATCTTGGCTTGTATATATCAACTTGAATTAAACAATATTCATCACATCATTGCAAATCTAAAAACTTTACTACTGGGATATTGAAACAGTCTTTGATCCAGATGAGAGAGGTGAAACAACTCTATCAACATTCTCATGATTTTATTCCCACAGTGGGAATTTGTCTCCAACACTTAAGTTGCTTTCAAAATTCCTTTGCTGTATAATTCAAGGAGGTTGTTTACTGTAGTTCTTTGTGGAATCTGCTCCCACTCCTTCCTGACAATAATTACAGTAGCAGACATTATGTTCAGCCTGAATGTTGAGAAAACCCATCATTCAACTAAAGTGCAACATCTCGTTGTGACTTTCTTTATAATGTGAGTAGCTCTGGCTTCATCATTTCATAATTTTCATTTTACTTTTTTGGTTTATTATGTCTTCATTAATTACTTCCTTTACTTGAAGGTATATTACTGGTGTTTTAACCTCTAAGAATGTTTAAATTTTCAATTCAAAAGCAGAGTTATGGATGCTATTAAGAATGGACATCATCAGGAGTAACAAAAAAGTTAAGGTGAAAACAAAAAGTTGGTACTCCTAACATTCCCATTACCTCTGTCATGGAAAAGTGGAATTAGACATTCTCCCTTAAAAACCCTTTGATTATTTAGGAGCTGACACGCCCACAGCTCTCTATCTCCCAGCCAAACACACTCCTGGACACATTTCTGTGTCTGCTATCCTGCCAGTGTTGTAACACAGGGGAGGTTGTGCAAGCATTTTCTGCATTCCTTCACAGTGAGGGTGTGAAGCTATTCTCCAGGCTGGACCCGGAGCGTTATCACAGCAACCTTCAAGACATTTTTCCTTTATCAGTACTGCCAGCAGAAATGTGTGTAGAGCAGCTACAGGCAGCACTACCTGCCACTCACTCACTTCGAATCAACAGGGCCTCAGAACAGAACACACAACACACAACACACACACACACACACACAATTATACAATACATATTGTACATAATACTGTTCTAATTGTGTTGTGCGTGCGTGCGTGCGTGCGTTTAGAGCTTTGCTAGTACGAGGGGTTTCAAAAAGTTTGTGGAAAAAGAACATATCTCTGATGTGGTTTCAGTCACATGGCGCTCACTTTTACACAGATGGACTTTCAGACTGGCATCAACCTTCCAGAGGTGTATTGACCTAGATGGAGCATTTGTTGAAAAATAAACTGAAAATCATCATAACTTAAACCATTTTTTCCAACTGTCCACAAACATTTTGAAGTCTCCTTGTATATATATTTTTTTGTAGTATTGATCATTTATTTCCTGCTACTTTAACTATGCTTGCACAGAGCAACTGTAACACACAACACTTTCCCCTGGAATTAATAAAGTATTCTGAGTCTGATTATAATGCTCATATGTGATCAGTTGCTCTGAAACTAGTCATTTGCTTAGATAGGTCCTAGTTTAAATGGTGGAATTATCTGCTAATATCTAATACATATTAACAGATTCAGTTCACATTGTAACAATCATTTTTCAATGTACAACTTAATTGTTAGATGTCATTAAATATTATACATTGAACAATCAAACAGAAATTTCTGGACATGAATATAAAAAAATAAAGAGAGACACAGGTAAGATATAAAAGAGTGTGCCTCTAGACTCTCTTCCACAGTGACAATAACATGTTGTTGGAGATGTTGAAAGAAATTAACTGTTGCTAACTTTAGTTATGATGTTTCAGCATAATTTGAGACACAACTGTTGTCTGTTAAGTCTCATTCCTTTTTTTTTTAATACCATCCAAACAGATGGATTTTGTTTGAGTTTATTATTTAATTATCAAAAGATGCTGGGGCAAATAAGGTTGAATAGCGGGCAACAAATCCGCTAAAGGACTGAAATGTCTAAACCAATGTTTTTCTATTATCACATTTCTTAAGTGCATATAAATATGTCATATGATCTTCATATAATCTCCCTAAACAAAGCAGCAACAAGCTCACCACAGTCTAATGCCTCAACTAGTCTGGTTACAGTGAAACAAGATATTATGCTCATCACATTGTCATATTAGTTATTACTGATGTAAAATCCATTAGATTTAGTATAGTGACACCATCCCCACAAGCTGCTGATGGATAACACACTTGTCATAATAACAAATGTCAGTTTGTTTAAGTCAAACTGCTTCTACACTGGACGAACATAACAGAAAAATGTATTTACTATAGCTGAAGTCATATACATATATGTATCAATGCATTTGAAGAAAAAACATCAAGTAACATGCCTACATCCAGAAATACATTTCCAGATGCTTACAAACAGTACCTCCACACTAGTTTTTTTGTTTGTTTGTTTGTTTTTTTTAACAAAGGAGTGTAGTGATAAGAGATGTACAGAGGCATAGTTTTATGGAACACTGAAGCCCAGCAACTTTGACCTTTGACTAGCACATTCTGTTACATGCAAGTCTAAGTGAATGTTTGTGACAAGACAATTTCCTCAAGGCCTTCCTGAAATACTCCTTGTGGGTATACATGGGTTACATTCTCACATTTGTGTTAAAAAAAACTTGTTTTGTGAGGTCACAGCAACCTTAACCTTAAGTGTAATTAATTCATGCTGGACTCCAAATAAACATCTGGACCAGATTTGAAGAAATTCTGAATTCCTAAGATATCATCTTCACAAGAATCAGATGGACAGACAGACTGTTTATGTGAGTGGAAATCTCGTCAGTGAGTGAAACGGTACACCTCACCTGCATATCAAATCACTGTGTAGCTTGTACTGAAATGTAACAATAGTGCTGTAAGCTTCAAACTCAGCCAACAGAGGCAGCACTAACACACAACAGTACTACTCACAATAAAAAATGAATGCTGAGCTAAATCCTAGTGGCCAAATCTGAGCTTTCCTGCTCACAGCTTTTCAGCTCCTTTGTGTATGATGCTCTTAACCTTGGCAGACCACTGTAATGTCAGTCTACCCGCTGCTGCATTACATAAGATTTCGGGACATCTGAGCAAAAAGCTTTGATTTTAACCCCCCACTCCCACCCTACCACCACCACCACCACCAAAAAAAATAAAGGTTACCAGGTACCACACGAGTAGTACTGACCAGAAGACTCCAAAAACAGAAAGACGGACACAATTATTATGCAGAAAGAAAAGTGAAAAAACAAGGGAGAGTTGAAACATTTTGGTAAGTTGTAATTGAAAATACAGTGGGATGGCTTCAGAAAACAAGGTCATTTCTGCTTTTACAGCTCCGTTTCAGACACTAGTCACCCCCATTTAGCAACTTTGGCAGCCCCATGGTTTCTTCCTAGCACACCATTGCTGTGTAGTTGTTAGTGCCAGCTGAAGTGGTTGCCCAGTGGGGGCATTATGCAAGGGGATGGGCCTTTTGTGGATTAGCCTTCTGAACAGATGTGCTCTAGGCTACCACTATTCAACTGCAGAGGTTCAATAGTAGGACATGCCAGCACTCCAAATACAGCCTCACAACAGAATGAGGTCAGACAGAGACAAAAGACAAGAGACTTTAAGGTTGTGCTGCATCTAACATTTTAAAGTCATACTGTATGGAATTGAGAAACACTTCAAGACAACTAGAAATACTGCAGCTGCTTGGTCATCAGTATAAGTACCTTCTGTAAGGAAGTACAGCAAGACACCACAGAACTCAGGGATTCCCCTTGGTTCTCCATGGGCTTAGGATGCAGCTCCCTGTTACGTTCTCTGATCCAGGCATGCTGTTTCTAAAAACACTGCCTGTCAGTTACACCATGGTAGTTCAGCTAACTTCCAAAAAATAATCCTATTGGATTATAAATTAAGTTTGGAGGAATACATTATGAAGCTTATTCAATTAGATTTTTTTAATCGCATCAGAAATGTTGCCAAGATTTCATCCATTTAAAATTTTCTGAGATGCTTTTAGAGATGCCAAAATTATCATTACTCTTTGTTCTCACAAACCTTGATTACTAAAGTATTTTTTTCTGAACCCTAAAGTCCTGAAATGACTACAAACTGTACAGTACTCTGCTGTCCAAGAGGTTACAATCATATCACAGCTATTTTAGTATCTTTACGTCAGCTTCCTGTTTGTTTTAGGATTTTTAAAAATATGTTTATTCTTTACTTTTTACTTCTATCCTCAGGCTGAAAACCGAAGAGGACATGTCATGATTGTTTTCACTTTTATTTTATTTTTTTATGGTGTTTTTGGATGATGACTCATCATCATCATCATCATCATCAGTATTAGAATTAGCACCAACAGGGTGTCTCATTCATCCTTTTGGTGCAACAAAATACATTAGCTATGAACAACTTACATTTCCATTTAGGGGCAGCATTTTACCACCTTATTTAATAGCATTTAATTAATATATTGAAATAAAACATAGTGTGTAATTTTCACAAAATATATTTGTACTAATCCTGAACCCACCTTACAATTTAGTTGCATGTTTATACTTTAATGGTATATTTTATGATCAGTTTGTCCAGTTTGTATCTGAAAAAATGACCTCCGCTCCATAATGAAGCCAATGTTGAGGTATCTTCACTCGTATAGTTCTGCCTCTTTTGTCCAAATATGGCTAGTTCTGGCACCAGAAAGCCGACATAGTGATATCACAGTCTACTGGCTTTAAAACTGCAGTTCAGAAACCAATGGGTGACATGACCATACCGCTGTCCACTAATTATAGACAGTCCAGCAGTAGTTTGTCATTTATGAAACAACCATCAGTTTGATAGGAAGCATAAACACTGAGCTGTGTTTCACTAGAAAAACATCATGTAGTCTGATGAGTCCAAACTGACCCTGTTTCCAGAGTGATGTGTGCGTCAGGATGTTAAGATAGGTGAGTGAAATGACTGCCCATAGTGCCAAGTGCCTACAGTACAAGCCTGCGGGGGCAGTGTTATCATCTGGGGTTGCTTCAGTTGGTCACGTCTAGGTTTAACAACATTATGTATCCACAAAATGAGTTATGGAATATTATGTATCCACAAAATTATGGAAATAAGTGTGGTGACACTGAATAAGCTTACTGAAACAATGCCACCATGACTGCATGCTCTAAAGACTGAATACTGCTAAAGATAAATATTAGACCATGGGACTTTTTTGTGGCCAGTCTGTTTATATACTCTATGGTCTGAAGGTTAATGGTTTTCTCCAATTGTTGTTAGGACACAGAAACACAATCACCTTCAGTGTGGTATACTGCAGACCCATTTTCAAAGGTAACTCTCATCATTGTGAGGAGCAAGGCATCTCTTTATCAATTTTGCATGAACTCTTCGACACATTATAAGCTCATAAGCTCTTCCCTGAGCGGCCTCCACAGCATGGGCAACCCCATCAGATGTGCAAGAACAAAAAGCTTAAGCCATAAATGAGATGCATTCCATGAAGCACAGTTTCACAGCTGAGGGCTGCATCACAGGGGTTATCTGTCTTTGATACAAAATTTCCAAAATTCTCAAAGGTCTAAAGATTTCTTTCCTATGGCTTTGAAAGAAGAAACAGTCACAATTTCAATCACCAACTGCTGTAAAGTAAAGATTTCTTCAGCTGACAACTGATATGACCCAAATTCAAGTCGGATAAAACAAATGCTGTGTTACTTAAAGGTTTAGTTCCAACCCAGTTAGTAAAAATAGGCAGAGGAAAACAGCACTGCTCCCCAAAGCTGCTGACCTTGCAGACGCCGGGCTTTTCCAGACATCAACTCCCTTGCATAAAAGAGAGAGGAGGTATCTGCATCTCCATCCATGAACATGAATATCATTTAAACCATTAGAATAGTGTGAGGAGCTACAAGTTGAGGCCTGTAGTGCCCACATTATCAATAGAGAACTATAAAATAAATTCAAATACACTGAAATTGTGTACTATGTTGAACCCAGATCTTTCTCTAAATTTCTGGGGAGATAAGCTAGCGCTGTTGCAGTACAGGTCACAGGGCTTAGACAGTTTGATGTTATTTGACTAAAATCTATGCATTTTTAAGTAACATTTTGGTGATCATTACAGTTTAAGTTTTAGGTTTTCACATTACGCTCAGAGAATTTGACTAAAAGTGAAAACAAATATTCGTATGGATTAAATAAGTCCTAAAGTAATGAAGCCTGTGGAACATTAAACAGAGCTGGTCATATGTGTTCACTGCTCACAGCATCAACTGATGTCATATTCAGTTGGTGAACTGATAGGGTTTCCAGTGAACATCGATGATATTCACAGATGACCCAGATTTGGACAGGTGCTGAAATTTAAGGATATCAATGTAGAGTCTGTGATCTGTACTCAGGTCTGGAATCTCAGCTCACTAACTGCAAGAACAGATAGATCCCCAACATGTTATCAATTTCTGAAACCCATTTAATTTTACAAAGTCAAACAACAAAGGCTGTTTTTTTCAGGGGGACTACAGAAAGGAGTCAGGAGATTCAAAGCCTTCCAATGTTCATGGTAAACTTAGTTAAGATACGTACAGAATAAAAACCAGATAGAAATCCAAAACTATCCCCTGACCTTCAGCTGAAACTACTGCTCATTTCATATCACAGTCTTAATATTTGTACTCATTATTAAACCATTTCTAGAAATTACAAGTCAGGAACCATGAACACCCCACAACAAATAACAACACAATCTGGTCATTGCCAAGGACAATTCTTGTCATCAACAAACAGCCTAAAAATGATACATAACATGTTGGCCTCCAGGTCCGTTGCTCCGGTTAAGGGTTCAACTGGGTGTTCAGAATGACACTCCAGTTTTTGCATGATCTATCTATGGTCATTTGTCAAAATACACACGAGACATGAGATCATTTTCCTTGACAAGATGATAAAAGGGGGTCACACAATTAGTTCCTCTGTCATTAGCTTATTCCATAGTTATGAATATTCAAGGATATAATAAGAACTAATAATTAGATTTATAAGGCACAACTCAAATTATACTTAATATTAACATCCCAATAGTACAATTGTTAATAAATTTAGAACTATGGCATTTAATATGGCAGGTCTGGGCCAATTAGGTTCAGACTGCATTGAAGTCTGTGTTGTGCTGTGAACTGGTTTATGCCATTAACCCTGTGGGTTTTTTTTTTTAATTATTATTATTATTATTATTATTATTATTATTATTATTATTATTATTATTATTATTATTATTTCGGTATCAGCAACTTATACATTTACATCCTGTACATACACAATGTCTACTGTTTTCCACCTTTTCCATCGGACAGGTTTACAACATTCAATTAACAAAG
>JAQQZY010000027.1:34067123-34082179 GCA_030068375.1 Ostorhinchus rueppellii | reverse complement strand
GTGTGTGTGTGTGTGTGTGTGTGTGTGTGTGTGTGTGTGTGTGTGTGTGTGTGTGTGTGTGTGTGTGAGTGGGTGTGGGGGGCAGGCAGGTTTTAACCACTGAATAGTGCACTGAAATGCACTTAATTGCTCCTGTCAGCAATATCTGTAAAAGATTTTTGCTGGCACTACCCTCAATTCCTCCTGGCATCACACCCAGTATCATCACCTTCAGATCTTTTATGAACTCTAACCCTGTGTTTTTACACTAAATGTAGCTGATGTCACACAGTGCTGACACTGTAGTGATGCAAAAGAGAGGCACTGAACAACTTGGAAGCAAGTGTTCATATTTTCACAGAAAAAAAACCTCCTAACCTCAGGTAACAGCACAATGCATTTCCACTACATGTGGGTCCCCTTCACCATGTCTGATCATTATTGTGACACTGCATCGACTGATTATGACATCAGCAGCAACTATGGGTGAGTTTCCTTTTCTTGATTTTTGAATTTCTTTCAGTTTTGTATTTTTTCAGTCTTAGGATTTTCTTGAGGCAAGACCTACAATAAAATCTGTATTTCATCAGTTTCACAGATTTTTCACTATCTTAGCTTTAAAAATGTCAATACTGGATCAACCTCTTAATCTGTTGAAATGCATGGTTTCATGTTGTTTTCGTATCTCATCAGCTCACGTGGAACTTCTAAAAATAAACAGTTCTAAAAATAGTATCTGATAGTACAAGCTATCACATAATGAAAATGCAAAAAAGGCTGTACTAAGTTGAGATAAATAGAGCTGATGGATATAGAAATCAGTGTACAGACATGAGAGATGAATACAAAAGCAAAAAAGGGAATTAAACATACAAAAATACACGGAAGATTTTAGCGGAATTAGGTCTTGATGTCTCTCATCTAACTTTTTAACATATGGTAGTTGCTACATATTGTGTGATGCAGCTTTTCCTTCCTTTCTCTCTTTTTAATCAGTGATGGATGGATTGATGAATAATGGGACAGGGACAGCCATCTAAAAGTCCATTAAAGGACAAAATTTGGAGGTGGCCTTCAAGAAGAAAAACACAGCCCCAGTTTTGAAACTTTAATGCATATTATTCCCAACATATTGTTCTCATCTTTCATTTTGTGCCATCTACAGACACAAATATGGTCAGATATTAAAGAATATTTTCAACTTTTTACATAAATAAAAAATCATCTTAACTGTTCTATAGCCCTTTTGATCAAAAACCTCTGACCCATTAGACATCCCAGAAAATGCTCTGCAGATTAACAGTGTTTAGTGTAGTGTTTGATTCGCTAGGCTAAGCTCCGAATCTGAATACTATCTCAAGAAGAAAAATCCATCTGGCTCCAATCTTGTATAAGCTTTCAATTTTAAAAAGAAGATTTTGGATTGAGGCAGGGATACTCTATGTGTGTGTGGGCTATTTTACGATGAGGCAGCTGGTTTATAAACCTTTTAAATAGCACCCACAGAGGCAAACAACCCCCTTTGATTGCCACACAGAAAGGTCATTTTCTGTTCTCTTTTACATCTCAACGAGGCCACAGTCAATTTGGGCTCAGGTGCTTTTCAGTACACACTGTCTGTTGTCTTGGAGGAGACGAGTACATTATATTTTGAGACATTTTTAAACTCTTAACATCCACCCTTTTCAAGGAACACCAACACTAAGGGAAGGTTTGCAGTTTAAGGTTAAAACAGGAGCCAAGCACAAAATGTAGGTATTAGACTTAATTTGAAAGACACTGTCTTTTCTTCTGAGTCTGTGGCTGAAACACAACCTAAACTTCATCAGGTCAAACATGGCTCAAATGTAACCCTAACCCCTGGAATGGGTCACTAAAATAACAAAGCTGTGGAATGAAAACATCAATACTTCAGAAATATATGTGGTTCCTTACAGAGGATTTTTTCCCATCAGCTCAAATCGGAACCTGTCTGGCGTTGACTCACAGTCCACTACAATACATGCCGCTCACAAAGGCCGTGTAATGAGAAATCAATCCAGTGCTGTTTGAAGCTGACAGTTCAAAGCAATGGCTCCTGGGAAATTAGGGATTCCTCAGTAGGCAAAGAGGCCAAGGACGCTGTCCTCTGATGGGGACTGGCATGGGCTTCGATGCTTCATACAGTGCTGAGCATCACGTAATCAGCACGCATTCCACAAGATACATTTGTAGCCACTGACACGGCATGTCCAAAATCAACAAGCTATCCGTTCCGACAGCCAATTGTTTGCTCTAATACTGTGTGTTCAGTCTATTTGTCTCCATATCAGCTAACATAATAACTGTGATGACACAAGCCGTTGCTCTTACGCAGAAAACAATTTCTACACTGTCTCAACAACTTCATGTCCTATCTACATAATCCACGTCAATTGTCATTCGGATTATGAGAAACTCCACCTGTCTCAGGATCACTAATATCAGAACAGGTGTAGAGTTTGCCCAAGGTCAGTCTTTAGTAATCTATGTGGATTACTTTGTATCCATAAGTATATGGACCTGAAATATACTTAAGTATTGACTGTGGGATTCTCACATTTTTGCTTGTGCCACAATGATGTCACATTTTTCCCCCATTTTTGTCCAGTTTCTGAAAAATAAATTGATGCACTGATTGCTGAAATACTGTTTTATGTATTATATACAACTGCTTCAACACAATGTTTGCTTCAGTTACTGCTGTATGGACTAGCTTTATAAACACGGGTTGGTAACACCCAAGCAACAACACCTTGGGTTTTTGGGACCAGAATTTATTAAATTTAGGGGGAAAAAAAAAAAGATAGCATTGGGGTGGTGATGGTCACCAAGCTAAATTCACCATTTACCGCCTCAAAACAACAAATGACCACACTCCTAGCAAGAGAATGCAATCTTAAACATCAAAGTAATTGCAGCTACTTGCACAGTTACACAGGTATGACAAAGTCTTCTGATGCTAATGTTAGTGTTAACTTTTTAACAACAAAGTCTGTTTTACTTGAAACAAAAAGTTCCAAAAGAGCTATTCAAGAGAATTCATTTACTAAAGGACAAATATAAAGCTAAATAAAGTCAATGAGACCAGAATGACTCCTGGAAAAAAATGTATTAATTTAGTACTCCTAGAGGTAAGTTGACCGGAAATCTATGTATCCAGCCATCTACAAGCATATTTCTGTAGTGGCTTAAATTTCAAGCCCTGCTGTTGTTCCCTGGAAATGACATGGAATAAAAGCTCCTAATATTGAGACAGAAACCAGGGACTTTGCAACTCACTTTCACCCAGCTTTACAGCCTACCTAATATATTTTTTAACCCTGTAAAGCCTGAACCATTAAATCACTGACAGAAAAATTCCAGTTCTTTGAAACTGGAAACTTTATTGGTCCTTCTGAACAACCAAAAAACATTTTTTTAAATTATCAATTTCCATCGGGTCTCAAGGCGCAAATATTATTATTTTTGAACAAACAAACACATAATTTAACACAAACCTGTCTAACAAATTGGTAATTCCTCTTCAAAATTTCAAAGTTCTGTTTCTTTTCTCATTAATCATAGTCTTCCAGTGTCACCAGAAAGGCCCCTGGCAAACAAATTCCTTCCCCCTGACGGACTATCCATGTATTCCATGTATCTAATTGTATACATCAGGGTTTTCAAAGAAAAAAAAAAATCAAACTTATGGAGAGGGCTTCAAAACTCATGTATCAAATATGATACATTTGGCGTTATAGGGTTAAAAGTGCTCAGGTGTGGATGCAGAGGTCTTCTTTAGCTATTCAATCCATGTTTACTAAAATGGGAGTACCATTATTTTTAGCTCTAGCTGAAATAGCATGCCAACACACGACAACCAATCTGTATAAATGAGAATTAAAGGGGAGCGTAAATGGGAGTGTGAGTGGAAAAGCCAGAGGGACTGAACACTCATTGTAGTCCAGAGAGCCAGTGTCAGGCCTAGTGCATCATAATCAAAGCTGCATTACCTCAGTATGTGTACACATCTGGCTGCTTTCAGAGGTGACAGCTAGGTTTATCTCTAAATGTAACAGAAATGTTATTTTTCTGAAAATCAGCAAAGACATGTGAATATATGTTTTCATCCACTACTGTTTAGATTTGGTTCATCACCAACATAATCATAATCATATTTTTTCTAAAAATTCTTTGTTGCACTTTAAGTATTTTTTGGTTTTTTCGTCTGTATTTCCACTTAGATTTTTTTATGTGCAGACTACAAATCTGAAAAAAAATGCTGGGTATAAATGTACCTAGTGTGTCAGTATTAGACAGATGGGTCAGTGTTGGATGATGGGAAGATGGGGCATCACTCAAATCCTGTCAGGATTACGTCTTACTGTACAGAAAAATGAGGATTCTTTACTGCAGAGCACTGTGAGTTTCCAATGGACCAGCAAACCCAAATGTGGGTGGTAGCAGCAGTCATTACAATTTATTCTTTACAGAAGCAGGCACAGAAAAAAGGTTTGTTCAACAGAAACAACACAGCGAGAGGTGTGACCACAAGGCACCACTTTCCATTTGTCAACCTTCTCCTCTGTGCTCATTATAACTCTGTATGTGAGATGAACTGAATCATATGACAGTGAGAAACTGATGTGTGTGTAAGGCAGACAGTAAAAACAATATGGTCTACCCGACTCGCACATAAATATCATCCCATTAATAGAAATACCAACAATGAAAAATCAGATAGAAATATGACTAGAAATGAGAAATTTGGCATTCATATAAATATTCATATAAATACAAAATTAGAATTAAAACATTTTCAAATTTAAATAGTACTAATAAATTAAATGACAACCCTAAAGGCGTATGACTTTCATCACTAATTTTTCTTAAAATTTGTAAAACCCAAGTGATAGCCTTTGTTTAGATTTCTTCTATATCAAACACGTAATCTGTCAAACATACCTGACATGTTTCGACGGCAAATTTCCGTCTTTGTCAGAGGTGTCACTAGGTGGTGAGTGGTGTGTTTAAAACAACTGATGCTGTTTTAAACACGTGACAATGCCATGAAACTGATGTCTAAGTATTGTTTTTCACAATCACACACCCCATATTATAAGATGACAACTGATTTACAGTGATTTCTTCTGACCTGGTAGCAGACACAGTTTCATTGCTTGTCGTCTCCATATTTGCTGCTACTGTGGCTGCATGGAATTTCCATTCCCACAATGTACTTCACAACAAAATTTCAAAAATGGCCCGAGTGACATGTCGGTTTGGTATTTAAAAAAAACAGACTGTGATGGGAGACATCTTCAAAGCTGTTCACCGTGATGGAAGTGTTTTAGGTGCACGAGCACGGAAATACTAACGGATTAAGGATAATTAAGAGATCACTTGGGTTTTACAAATTTGAAGAAACATTTGTGATGAAAGTCATACACTGCTTTAAATATTTGTTTGGTTAAAATATCACACTACCTCATTCAGAGATTATTTTCTATGAATGAGGTAGTGTGATATTTTATATCATTATATAAATATATGACTGAGAAGATGTTGTACTTATAGGAAACTCTGATGACATTTTAGATTAGCATTATTCAGAAAAAGAGAAGTGGTTCCCAAACTGTTTCTTGTAAATGTATACCATGAAGAGACACTGGTCAGTTTGACATACAATCTTAGCACAAAACTAGCCATCTCAGAAGAGACAACCTCAACCATTCACAATGGATCATTCTGGTTAGTATAGAAACCAGTGTGTTAAAGGCAAACAATGGCCCTCTGCTGTGCCACAGGCCATGCTCCACTAACAAGGCTAGCATTGATGGCATCACAGCTATGTTAGTTCTCTTTTTGGAAGCTATGCTACTGCAGGCAGGGAGCTTCATGAAGTCCAAATGACTTCTCTATACATTACTATTATACAGAATGAATAACTATCAGATTTTGTATTCAGTCGTGTGGTCTTGGAAAATAATAAAACTACAAAGTAAGACAAGGCTGTTTTTATTAAATTAGCCTCTCAACATCCACCTTTTTCAAGGAACCCTAACCCTAACTGAAAGTTCATAGAACCTCGGGGGTTAGGGTAATATCAAAAGCAGTGTTAAGTCAAAATGTATCTGGTAAACTTCAAGCTTTCATCCATACTGCTACTCCTATCAAAGCCACTTATCAAGCCGGTATTCTTATCCGCTCCTTTTTTTTTTTAAATTTAGTGTGCCAAATACATTCTTGCAGCCTTTTATACATAACATACAGATTAGCTATGATCCTAACAGTCAAACTTTGCATTTCTCCACCTGTAGTTACAGACTTTCTCTAGATTTTGTGACACATGTCTTGTCTTTATAAAAGACTTGTTGTACCATGTCATCATGTGAACCTTTGTGTTTATTTGTCTAGTGAACACCAGCTGCTGTCACAATATCTGTTTGTGTTTGCTGCAGTGTGTGACATAGAATTGACCCGCTCCTCAGAGACCAGAACCCGGGTCTCTCATCTTGCAAAAGCATACCCTAATAATGAGAAACAGAATTGGTGGGGAAAATTTGCAAAAAAAAACACTTATGCTACTGTGATACAAAGGAAATCTATTTTCTATTTTTCTTCCTCCAGCACTGTTGGAGATTGATGATATTACGATCTTTAATTACTTATCCCCAGGGCCTGTTTAGTACTGGGTTTTGGTACCCATATCTAGTTGTAATAAAATTAAGATGAAAGTAAAGTGAGGAGAAAATACACCTATTGGACCTAATCTGAACAAGAGCATGCATTGTCTGTGTTAAATATGTAGGTAGAACTGAAACTACGTCAAATCAAACATGGCTCACATACATTCTAACTCTAAAACAAGTCACATGTGAATTGGTGGACAACACGAAGCTAAACCACTTCTAACTTTTTTTTTTTTTTTTATTTGTCTACAATAGAGGCCACGTCTGTCTTTATGTACAAACACATAATCACAAGCATGAGCCTTACTATTACAAAACCCAGACCTGACTTGATACACACTCCGGTCATGACTTCCAGACAGCGAGCTTTTGATAACAAATTATATGCATTATCTGCATAACAAATCTTAGCAGAGCTGACCAGCTTCTGCATTCAGATCAATGCTAGAAAGCTTCCCAGCTGCTCAGTTATCAGCAGTGAGAACCTGTGGGTGTGCTGCAGTGCAGCAGGGAGGCCTGGCACATTACAAAACCACTGTTGCTATTTCTGGCACGAGAGATGCTTATAAGTCAAGAGGTGTGTTGAATATTATGGGTGTGAGCCTGGATACATGTCCAACTGGTCTCATTAGCATTAACCACAAATGACATCTGACATATGACATTCCCATTCCCACCAAATGAGCAGCTGACTCGCTGGAGGCGATTAGGCGAGGTGAGGGGAATAATGTGTGACATATCTGCTGAGTTCTGAAAAGTACCTACTGCTGATTCTCTGGGAGACATCTCTAAGAGTTTCAAAGAAAATCAACTTGTGTCTATAAGGCTCACAGCATTGGTAGGTCCTATTAATTTCCATAGGCCTGTAGTTCAAAAACATTTTAACCTTTTAACATCCACGCTTTTCATGGAACCCTAACTCTAAATGAAAAGAAGTGCTACCACAGAAGCAGTGAGAGTGAAGGGGAGCATCTTCCAGTGTCTGTGTTTGGCATTATGTGGTTAAAACAGATCTGAAAGTGCATCAGCTCAACATGACTTGAAATGTAACCCTTACTCTAGTGTGGCTCACAGAGTGTACTGTACGGGAATAAGCCTGCCATTGGGAGACCATTTCAGTTTGCCTTCTCCTCCCTATTGTGTGTTGGTAACAACAACATCCAAGCAACAACTACACGCTGAACATTTTTAAAAAGACTGATGCCTTTTCATGTGGTGCGTTTTATATCTTACATTACATATTTTAAACACCATAGCTGACTTCTTCACATGTACATTTTCCACCAAATTAAAATTTTCCCAACACTGTTACACAAATGCAATGTCACTGCATCCTGCATTTAGTAATGTCTCACAACAGACTGTATGTAAACATAGAAACATAGGTCGCTGGTGGTCTAATGGTTAGGATTCGGTGCTCTCACCATGGTGGTCTGGGTTCCTGGTCACGAAACACATCTTTCCTTAATTTCCTGAGGGTTCTGCCCAAGGGATCAATAGAGTTCAATCTGAATTAGCCAAGCCACCAATAAAGCTTTTACTAAACAGTATTGTCACTACAGAGGAAGAAGAGCCAACAGAGTCTCTCCTCATCTCCATCAATATGCATTGTCATCACATCTCTGCAGAGATAAATATAAACAAACTGTAAACCTTTAAAAACTAATCATAACATTGCAGAAGTTTAATTTCATGGCAAAGTAAGAAAAAGACTGCCTTATGAGTAAGCTTTATGGCCATGTCACATCACATGTTCAAGACAACACGGTAAAACTATCAAGATTTTAATCCATGGAAATGTTTCTGGGATGTTGAAATCCCTGGTGAAGTCATTAGGTGTACAATTGTTTTTTTTTTATCCAATTGTTGCTCAATCGTTACATAGTAGAGTTGATGAAGCAAGACAAACACCACATCCATAAAAGCATCCCACTCTGCTTTTCAGTTGCGTCCACTGTGTCCCTGGCTAAATAAGTCATCTCTGGTGTCCAGGCTTAGACAGTGGAGTTCTGCGATGCATGAAGGACCTGCACGCTGACTTGCCTTTCTCGCTCTCACACACACACACATCCAGTATACGGCCTACTTCCTTTCTTTCATGCTCTCTACAGGGATTAAACTGTGCACCTTTCACTCAGCCATGGCAATTTCTACATAACTAGCTATGTAAAACACTCATGTCAATAGAGTGCAAGGGTTTTCAGGGGTGTTTAGAGCATTACATAAGACCCTTAGTGTGCAGTCTGTTACACATAACATTTATAGCAGACTAAACAGCCATAGACAGATTAATTTATACGTTTAATGCTAGTTGAATTTTAAATGGTACCAATAGTGTGGATTATTCAATCATTAAGGTCGTGGTAAAAGCACCAGAATATAAATGGTTCAGATTTATAAAGCAGTGGTGCCTTTCAAAAAAAAAATCCTCAGTATAACAGAGGTCATCAATCATGTTGACTTTCCTCTGTTATATGTACTCCTTGGGAAATCTCCCTTAAAAATCACTACACACTATTTGGCACATTTCTCTGCCTTTATGTTATGGTCAGTGCAGGGGAGACCACCTTGACTGGTGAAACTGGAAAACAAGGAAACTAATACAGATTATTCAGTACAACAGAAGAGGTGCAGTGACAGGATGAAACTCTACAGCAGGGGTGTCAAACTCCTTTTAGTTCAGGGGCCACATACAGCCTAATATGGTATAAAGTAGGTTGGACCAGTAAAATAATATAAAAATAATAAGATAATAACATTTAAGTGAAAAACGTAAAATTCCATAATGAAAATGTTTACATCTACGAATTGTACTTGAACATAACATGAACAACCTGAAAAAGTAAAATAAGTTCAGTGTTAACAATATTACGCCCTCATTTATCATTTATAGATGTGAATCACAACTTACAGATCACATTGGATCTACAAATACACAAAACACTGAATAACAGGCAGAATATTAGTCAAATTCCACATATTTCTCTTTTTTCAGATTTCAGGTTATTCACTTTTTTTTCTAAAAGCCTAGTCTGTAAATATGAACATTTTTGTGTAATTTTACTTTTTTTTACACACACAAAAAAAGAAAAAAAACATGCAGTTTTCATTATTGATAGGTTATTATGATAGTATTGTACTGGTCTGATCCACTTAAGATTAAATTGACCTAAAATTAGTTTAACATCCTTGATTGTTCATATTTTCAGTGTAGTTTTTGCATCTCACAAATTCATCCCAGGAGCCAGACTGAACCCTTTGGCATGCTGGATTTGGTGCCCTGGCCACAGGTTTGACACCTGTGCTCTTCAGTCATGCAAAACCCACTACCTTAGAGGGACTGGGTGGCAAAAACACAGCAATCATGCAACAACAACATAAGTTATTATAGTTTTGAAATTTCCATTAGTTTTCATTTTTATTTGATTTATTCTTTATTTCCACATTAGTTTTAGTATCAGTTTGAGTTTACCAGATATTATGAGGAAAACTTGGTTTACAAAACCTGAAAAAGTTCACATGAAAGAAAGCCTGGCATTAAATATGATCCACACAACCACTGTTTTTACATTATTTTTGGACATTTTATTCTTGAATGATGCGGTTGAAATGTTATCCTGTTACATGCACTCTGAATATCATGATTCAGAAGAAGTATTTAAACAAAATAAAGGCAAATGTATTAATTTATTTTATCTTGTATTCACACCTGGAAAGTCCTTGAGTCCATTTATTTGATTTGGATCAAATGTGGACTTTAGGTTGGTTTTTTTTTCGGTTGGATCATATTCTCTTGGATTTTATTCTCATTGCAGTTTTTGCTAGTGGACCAAAATGTGTACACAGAAGCACGCATGTGACAAACTACGCTGACATTGGACAGAAAAGTTGGCAGTGAGGTGAATCAGAAACTGTGGGTGTTGATGAAAACAAATGTGGAGGTCCTACGTCCAGTTATCATTTTGGTTTGTTTCGGCTCGAGGCTGGTTATATTCACACCAGAAATGAACCGTCCCAGAGTCCATTTGGATGCGGACTGAGACCACCTCTTCTAGGTGGTCTCAGTCCACTTGTTCGTTTCCCTGTAAAGTCCAGGCTTCTTTAGGTGTCAATACAAACATGCAAACTCGGATTCAAATCAAACAAGTGGACCAAGACCCCCTAGAACGGACTCCAGGCCGGTTTACTTCTGGTGTGAATATAACCAGCCAAAACGAAACAAGGAACCATGCACTTTTTTGTGCTTGACAAGCCTCCGTAGCACTACAGGAAGCCAGGACACACAGGTAGTCAGAGCTAATAGCAGCAGCCATGTGGACAGACGTGGACCAATGAGGAGATTGAATGTCTTATTGACATTAGTTATATGCCCATATTATGACACTAGCTCTGAATGAGCTGTTCTTGACAGTTAACGTTATTTTCGTAAATTTGTGTTTGTAAAAATAGAATACATATTCTGAAAACGATAACTGCTGTCTCTGATTCACCCTGCCCCCCGACTTTTCTGTCCAATTCCAGAACAGTTTGTCACATGTGCACTTCTGTTTACAAATTTTGGCCCAATAGCAGAAAGTGCAATGAGAATGTGATCTGACCCAAACAAATAAAATAAAGTCTGCATTTGATCCAAATCAAATAAGCAGACCAAAGGACTTTTCCAGGTGTGAAAACAGCCTTAAATGTGAAACCTCTAGGAATCAAATTAATTTAATGCCCATGTCTACCAGGAGCATGTAAAACCAAACAAAATCAACACAGATTTTGACCTTTAACTGCTTTTTATCATTTTGGTTTGGTTTTTACTTTCCTTATCTATAATATGGGTGAGTGAGACATAACAGTCACTGAACTGAATAGAACTAATGACACCTTAATGACACAAGATAGTCCAGTGGCTCTCGTCCACATCCCATTACAACAGTGATGGGCTAAAAGATTATAAAGACACGTATGAAATGTCACTCATGCTAATGTTACTGTGACTGATGGTGGACTCTACTGAGCTCATCCAGATACTGCTGTGAAACCCCTCCAGCCCTGCAAACTGTCTGTCACACAGATGGAGCTGAGCATGAGTGTTATGCCCCTCAACCTGTCTCAGATACTGTGATGTATTTTGGGCCACCTTTGATGTGTCGACTATAAGCACTGACAGCCAGAGTAAGACTGGATGCCAGAAAGACATCATATGATGACTATGAGGAAGAAGCCTAAGGTTACAGCATTGTACTGAACCAACAGAACATATAAAGAGGCCATAGATTCACATGGATTCATTAAGCTCAAATTCTCAGAGTGATTCATGGAACAGGAGACAGTCAGTGTCACAAATGGATTGGCCACCAAAGAATGCAGACCTAAATACTGATGTTTTTGTTGAGGCAGCTGTGTTTCAGGAGGTAGAGTGGGTTATTTAATAACCGAAAGGTTGGTGGTTCAAATCCCAATCCAAGTCATGTGCCATTGTGTCCTTGGGCAAGACCCACCTTGCCTCCAGTGTCACTCACGCTTTGACTACACTTTGTCAGCCTGCTCCAGGGCAGCTGTGGCTACACAGGCTTATGACCATTAGTAGTGAGAGAGAATGAATAATGGATCAATAATGTAAAACGCTATAGAAATCCATTTTTAGTTTTTGGGATGTGGTGAAGACCACTTTACATAGTTGTCCAATTCTCCCATCATCAACACAAGATTGCAGGACAGAAATAAATGCTTTGACATTTATTGTGAAGCATTGCATGGCATAAATACTGCCAAAGGAAATGTGTCCTGTAATTAAAGCTAAAAGAGGTGAAATACTGCGAGGGATTTCTGTGTTTCAAAAACATATTGGCATATCTTCACACAAACAAATGTAATTCCATGTAATGCTACAGCCAAGCTCTTGGTGCTTGGAAGGAGAAGTGACAAGCTACAACTTCACATTTGGGGTCACATGGCTGTTTGGTTGTTTGAGTTAGGTCAGTTGGCTATCTGTTTTGTTGGTAGGTTTTCTCTCAGTTGCCAGGTTTCATCCATCTCTTAATGGTTGCAGCTGTGTTCACTATTTACCTTCCTGATATGATTTTTAATACCACATAGGTCCCTGGCAGAGAACTATAGAGCACAGGCCACACGGTATCTTGTCGATTAATGAATAAATATATAACAGAAAGTAGTGGTAAAAAAGAAGGGGACTGCAAGACATTATGTCCATCAACAATGCAGCGGCTCATCCCTGGACACCAACACAGCTGTAGTTAAAAGCTCGTTGTATTATCATCCTCTGGGAGCTGGCCACAGTTTGAGTCCAGTGATTAATTCCTGCTAGTGCATTACATAACACTATTGTTACAGATGCAGCCATTGTATTATTACACTTTAAGTACTGCATGCACATGCAACAGCTGCCACTGCAGTATGAGGCAGTTTGATCATGAATATACAATTGTGTGCTCATTGATAACATTGTGACTTTGGGTTGTAATATATGGAATTGGATTACTTTAATCAAAAATTATATACTTTATATTACAGTATGTCAGGTCTGTGTCTTAATCTGTCTATGTTGGCTTGTCATTTCCTGTTTTATTTTGTTAAATGTTCCCTCTGTTTCATGTCTGTGTCTTTACTTCCTGTCTTTCCAACTCCTGTGATTGTGTACACCTGTTCCTTGTTATCCTCATGTGTGTTGATTGTTTCTCCTCCCTCCTGGTGTATATAAACCCTGTGTGTCTCTGTGAATTCTGCCAGTTCATACATATCTGTTCCCAGTGTTTACTTACCCGCCTGTTGTTCCGAGTCTTGTCTTTCTATGTTTGATCTGTTTCTGCTTTTGACCTCTGAGCCTTGCCTAAGCCCTTTGACCTGTTTTCTGTTCTGGACCTAAGATTCTGCTTACCCCTTTTTGGATACCTTCACTGTGTGGACGGACCTTTTGGAACCTGGACCTGGAAAACGAGCCTGCCTAATCCCTCCAAATACCGTTGCCACGCTAGGACAGACCACCCAGTACTGGACCCCCTGCCAGCCCCCTGACCATGTGTTTGGATTTCCCCTACATTACAAGAGTGCACGTTCTGAAATACAATTATTGTGTCCAATAAACTGTTATTCCTTAAACCCAATCATCTGTGTTGGTCTCTGCATTTGGGTCTCAGCTTCTAAGTTCGGACTTGACACAGTATACAATGTTCAGGGGAATCAGTAAAGTTCATCTGTGTCTGCTTATTCATTAACCAGCAAAAAGCAGTACTTGAAATCAATTCATTTTAAGTTATGATTTAATACATTTAAATGTTTTAAGTTACTGTAATAATCATGGATGATTTAAACAACCTATGCTTTAATATAGAGCCTCAGAAAATATCAACAATTATCAAAACAAAAGTCTAATCATCAAAAGTGTGATTTTCGGTCCTTAATTAAAGTTGAAGAAACCAGGTGGTTAGTTTCTCACAGTACTAATGAAAACAACATTATGTTCTGGTGGTACGTATCCACATCTCACTGTCAGAGTAGCTGACTGCAAACATTATTTTGTTGATCAGAACATGTAAACTAATACAACAAAACAGGAAAGGCCAAGTACTTCGATGCCCTCTTCTTTCACTCACTTGAATTAACAGTCATTCATTCATTCATTCATCTGTTAGAGTTGGGGTGCTGGAACCCAACTACCAACAGCCAATGGTGGAGTAAGCCCTAGACATGTTGCCAGTTCTTGGCAGGGTTGACATATACAGACAAACAATCACTCTCACATTCACATATGGCTGATTTAGACCAATTAAATGTATTAAGGTGCTTGTCTTTGGATGGTTGGGGGAAGCTGGAGTACCCAGAGAAAACCCAGGCAGACACTGTGAGAATTTGCAAACTAGGGAAGTAATGACTACCTGTATAACGATAAACTGCAGTAAAACTTGTGACGATAATTATTACTGATTAAATTGTAATTGTCATTAAAACCGTGTTCGATTACCGCAGTTTGAAAACTCACGGTGATACTGCTCATTTCCTGGATAAGCACCAGCATTCCAGGTGTGCATGCTCAATTTGCAACGTTTGTCCAGCGAAAACATGGTGGGAGGCACTTACACGGACAGTGCCCCAGAGATCTGGGGACAGCAGGATCCCGCATGGACCCGGTCTGAGCGCAAGGAAAATTCTATCCGAGGGCACAGAGTGGGTACAAGTGCACAGACCTGGGGCCTCATGTACAAAGGGTAAGTACGCCCAAAAACTGTGCATACACCCTTTTCCATGTTCACATCCAGATGTACAAAGACTGAACTGAATGTGGAAATGTGCGCTGCTTCATGCCAACTCCACAGCTGGCGTACGCACGTTTCTAGTGCTTTAGAACCTTTGGCGACACTTATAGGTGAAACTGGGAAA
>JAQQZY010000027.1:33975319-33988109 GCA_030068375.1 Ostorhinchus rueppellii | reverse complement strand
CCAGAGAGGTGACGTTCCATGTCCCAAAAGCCAGTTTATGAAGCTGGGGATCGGACCGCCAAGGCCTCCGCCTCGGTCTACTGCCCGATCCACAAGGCGCCAGACCCCTCTGCATCCCCCCGCAGGTGGTGGGCCCACGGGGGGATTCATCTGGATCCAAAGAACTTCAAACTGAAACTCCAACAAGGCCAATTCATAGACTTTCATATTCCATCATCAAAAGAATGATGGGTGTTTGTTGGAAAAAGTCTGATCCACTTACAGTAGGTGCTTTGGCCTAATGTACGGCTCTGGAGGAAATAACATAAAAATAGCACAATATGAAGGTATGTGGAAACCCTTTAGCTTATTAATAAAACAGATATTGGACAAATCTTACAGGAGACTTCGGTGAAAGTACTGTTGCAACATGTTACTGTAATGTGGTTTAAAGGTGAACATCTGAGTTGGGTTTTTTTTAAAGAACCATATATGTTTGTATTTTAAATATTCACAATATTTTTATTTCATGTAACATTTGTACATTGTGAAGGAGTGGGTGGATTAAGGATACAGACTATATATTTTATTTTAAAACAATACTGTATAAAAGAATACTGAATGTTTAATATGTACACCAAAGTAAAATAAAGATACTGTTCAAAAATGTAAAACTAGTCAGTTAATATAGTCTCCAGTATGTTTTAGTGTTTTCCACTCGTAGAAAGAACACAATAGATGAAACAGACTGTGACTGTCATGAGGAATGTTGTCCATCTGATGGGATGGAGAGGTGAGGACGAGTGATGTCATCCAAACCTGGGTCATCATTGGCTGGGTAATAGAGTAGGTTCATGTCAACAAATACTGAGCACTAAACAGACTCCAACCAAACTCCAAACAAGCACAAAAACCTTCCATATGAATATCTGAAAAAGAAGATTCACTGTCCCTAACAATGTCCAACTATAAAATAAATCTACTGAAAGGCTAAAACAAACTCAAACCCATCAGTCCCAGTTTGGGTTTACATTCTGTGTTGAATATTTGAAGGAGATCAGTAGATGACAGCCCAGTGTGGTGGTTAAACACAAGAATCAACAGGTTTCCAGAGTTCCAACAGTGACAGGAGAGTCAAAGAATGTCTGTGATGTCCTTCCAGCTCCTCCACTCAGACCAGAGGCAGCTCATCCACTGTGAACAGCTGACTGAAGTTATTTACGGAGAGAAAGGTCAAGTCATCAAGTCCAAACAGCGAAAACTGTTCCTGTTCAACAACACCTTGATGTGTGCCACTGTCAACTGGAAGTGAGTACCTCCTGCAGCAGTGACTTGTGTGGTGTTAAAGCAGGGTTGGGTTTGAGTTTAGACTAAGGCTCCAGCCTTACCCTAACCCTCACACCAATAAGTCTGATATTAAACATGTGAGGCGTCCTGGAACGACCATGCTTTTACTCACGTCATATACTGTACACATCAAGTTCAACACACTGGATAATATCACTGCAGTCAAGTCAGATGGTCCAAAGGGTTAGGGTTAGAGTTAGTCTACCCTAACCCAACTGAGTTCAATAGAAATCCACCTCCTTTAGATTTATCCTACAAAAGCTTTTGAATATAAATAAGTGCAAACCTCTGTCTTAAAAAGAAATGGTGCTGGATAATTATTGTTTTAATCACTAAACAGCCACACAATCTATAACTGTAAATGTCTTACGCAGAAAATAAGTTGAATCAGTATTTCAACATTTCCCATAAATGTCTCGTAGTGATGAAAACCAGCGGAACATGTTGGTACATGTGAACGTTCCCCCTGTGGTTCAGTCAGAGGTGTCATATGACATTCACATTCAGCCCACGTTCATGACCTCAGACCACTGTGGAAACACATCAACACACACACATATACATACACACACATACATATATATAGTAGCATGAATTAGTCGATATTAAATTTGGATAAGACTAAAGGTTGAATGTCAACATCCAATTATTAGACTTAAAAAATAAAGAGAGATTTAATAAGCACTTTGATTTAATGGTAGTTAGATCAAAGTGTCCTCGAGGGGGCACCACCTGACTTTTGGAGTGATTCAGGACACTTATTTTAATTAATGAATTAACTTATTATCTCATTCATCGGAAGATGCTGTCACACCCTGTCATTTGTCTCACTTTCCTCCCTGTCACGCCCATTCATCACCTCTCACTCCCATCACTTCTTTGCTGGTTTATTATCGTCTCTATCGTGTGGCAGTGCTCCTCGCTACCAGGTTCTGCCTTTCTCTCCCCCTTCAGATTTTAGCCTTTGGACCCTGTCAGCAGTATCGCTGAGTTTCTTTTCTTTTTCTTCTGGCTCTGTGGGCGTGCGTTTTTTCCCGCACCTCCTTTTGTTTTTCCTGAAGGGATTGCTTCTCAATAAAGAGTTTTGTTTGAGGAACAGAGTGGAGCATTTGGATCCTTATTTACCTGGAGATAAACGTGACAGATGCTACACGTTTTAATTTGATAGAGTTCATTTCAAGGGTCAGAGAACTCGATGTAAAAATCTTAAGTACACAAAGGCAAGTGAAAACAATACTTTATATAAAAGTATGACTTTATTGACTACTTTACAATAACATACAAACACAAGAAATTATGAGAAACTATGATAAAATTCAGACACAGAAGAAGAAAGAGATGTGAAAAGACAATGAGTTTAAGACTGATAAAAACAAAGTTTGATGAGTAGAAATGAAAAGTTTAACAGTCAGACTGATGTAATTCATGAGCTAAAATTAATATTAATAAACCAACTCAAGCACAGTCGGAATCAAGGTATCTTGCGCTTGGACCGATCTTTCTGTGGCGGTGATGAACAGGGTGTGGTGGCCTTGTCTGTCAGTTCACACACACTGGAAGCTGGTGATTGTTGCTGGGCAACTAGACACTGCCAAAACACGTAGAAGGAGGAAGCAAAGAGTTGCAGGCTGTACTGAAGAGGTACAGTAGAAGAAACATGCTGAGTCGGTCATCAATTGACGCTTCATGTAGGATTCACCAAACGTTGCAGGCTGTCTGAAGATACACACCGAGAAGGCACAGTTGAAGATGCACACTGGCGTGCAAGATGAGCTTGTCGGGAGACACCACCCAGGTAGGCAAGAGAAAGATTTTTTTATACTGCAGGTGGGAATCAAGCAGCAACTCACCAGGCTACAAAGAGCAGTGTACCTCAGACGATTATGCAAGAGGAAATCACAGACTTGGACCCTCTTCTACAACAATCCTTATAGTTTTGTCAAAGGCCTTCTTGACCAAGAGAAGAGTGGGAGCCTCAACATGCCCAAAAAGACCTAGAAGAACACCTGAGGAAAACCTACTCTGATGATTGGAAGCAAGAACCAGGCACTATCCCAGATGACATCAGTCACTAGCCCATTCATGCACCAGAGCACCAAATGGATATAAGACCTCCCACATGGAGCGAGGTAGAGAAGACGGTGAAGCAGGCAAGATCAGCATCAGCCCCAGGACCCAAGGTAGTCTCGTACAGACTATATAAGAACACCCCTAGAGCCCTGAAGTACCTTTGGAAGCTGATGAGGACAGCATGGCTGAAGGGAGTGATACCAAGGGCTTGGCGAAGAGCAGGAGGTATCGTGATCCCCAAGGAGAAGAACTTATCTTCCATCAACCAGTTCCACCAGATTAGCCTGATGAATGTAGAGGGGAAGATATTCTTCAGTGTCCTGACACAAAGACTGTCTACATTCCTGCAGAGAAACAACTTTGTTGACACATCAGTGCAGAAGGTTGGTATCCAGGGCTTCTCAGTATGTCTGGAACATGCCAATATCATCTGGCACCAAATGATGGCAATCAAAAGGGATCGGAGAGACTTGCATGTAGTGTTTTTAGACCTTGCCACTGCCTTTGGGTCAGTCCATTATAACATATTGTGGACAGCCTTCAACTACTCTGGTGTACCAAAGCATGTCACAATGTTGGTTAAGTGTTACTTGCAGGATCTCCAATTTTGTGTGACAGTTCAGACCAACACCACCACCTGGCAAGACCTAGAAACTGGCATCATGGCAGGCTGTACCATTTCTCCCCTGGTATTTGTCATGGCAATGGGGATGATTCCACAGGCATCCCGGTAGATAGTGGGACGCAAGAGAATGAAGAGTGACCTTTGTCTCCCACCAATTAGAGCTTACATAGATAACATGACTATCATTACTGGAACAAAGCCATGCACGAGACACTTGCTACAAAAACTCCAAGGAAACATCCAGTGGGCAAAGATGAAACTCAAGCCAAACAAATCTCACATCATCTCCATTATGAAAGGACAACTAACAGCGGAGCGGTTCCACATCAGCAACAAAACAATTCCATCAGTCCTTAACAAGCCGATCAAGAGCCTCAGACAATGGTGTAATGCAGACCTCAAGGACACCCAGCAAATGGAACAACTCCATCAATACACAGTTAACAGCCTCAAGCAGGTCGACAACACTGTACTCCCAAGGAAACTTAAGCTCTGGTGCCTCCAGTTTAGGCAGCTACCCAGACTCCTGTGGCCGTTGACCATGTATTAGGTCTTGCTTACCCATGCCAATCAATTGGACAAGCTAGTGAATTCTCATGTGAGGAAGTGACTAGGACTGCCAAAATGCCTTAGCAGTGTCGGACTCTACAGTGACGGAGCACTGTCACTGCCCATTTCTAGCCTAGTAGAAGAGTTCAAGTCTGCTAAGGTGAGGCTGGACATATCACTCACACACTCCCGGGACCCTGTAGTGAGAGGTGTTGCTGCTACTCTCGCAACAGGGAAGAAGTGGACTCCAACCACTTCTGTGCTAGGCCAAATCAGCTCTTTGCTATCGTGACATAGTGGGCCATGTCCAACAGGGCAGGGAAGGTCTTGGCTTTGGAACAGTAACACCCTTCAGGCAAAAGGTATTCACAACCAAACAGCAAGCCACAGTGGTGGAGGAGGTACGTCAACAGGAGGAAGTGGGTAGACATGCTGGAACTGTAGCCCAGGCCAAACTGGCTGGATGAGGTTGGAGGGTCTTGAAAAAGGGAAGCTCACATGGAAACACCTCTGGAGCATAGAATCAAATAGGCTAATCCAAACCACCTATGAAGTGCTGCCTGCTCCTGCCAATCTGCAGCGATGGCTTTGAAAAGATCCATCTTGCCCCATCTGTAGAGTCCCAGCAACACTGAAGCACATCCTGTTGGGCTGTAAGAGTAGCCTTGCCAAAGGTAGGTACACATGGAGGCATAACAAGTTGAATGGAGCCAGGGACTGGCAGATACAAGTTTATTTGGACAGCAGGCTCATTTTCTCCACAGAGATTATAACAACCACACTGTGACCAGACCTCATCCTCTGGTCTACTTCCCATCAAACCACTTATATCATTGAGCTGACAATTCCATGGGAGGATGCCATCAAGCATGCTCAAGAAGCTGCAGTAAGCCAACTTCTCAGCTGAGGCAGTGTCATGTCTGTGCTGTTTGTATTCCTGTCTCTGCCTCACTCTGCCCTGAACTCTGACCTAATTCTTAGTGACCTAATTACTGATTCAGCTCACCTGTGCTCTCACCTGATTCTCATCTCTCTCTGGCTATATAACTCCTCCCCCCAGTCTCAGAATCTGCCAGATTGTCTAGATGCATTGCACGACCTTCGAGCACTTCCTTGTCTTCTGCTTTCTTGTGTTTGACCAGTTTTTGTCCTCGGACCCTGATCCTTGTCTCCTGCCCCAAGTTTGCTCCTGTCTGAACATGTCTTCAGTCTGCGCCCCTGGAACCTGACCCACCTTCGCTTGGACCACCGAACCCCTGTCTCTGCCCCGGCCACCAAACTGCCTTCGGTCCCTGGACCAACCCTTCAGTCTGCTCTACATTGCTCAGGACGGTAATGGACACCAGACTCCCTCTGACCAAGCCTCCAGCCTCGCCCCTGCCTCTACGGAACACCGACCTCGGACCGAACTGGACACCCTGCTCTTTGAGCCCCCTCATTTCCTCGGACTCCTTCCCGGACCCTCGGAACCCATTGACTCTATGCTCCCTTCGGAGACGAAGATAATTCAGATAATTGCACATTCCTTTGAACTTTTGTATACTGATTATTTAAGACTCTGCTCAGTAAAGTACTTTGAACATCATTCTGTGGTCTCGCGCTTGGGTTCTTTCCTGGTTTGTCATAGTACAATCTGGCCATGAAATGAACCCAGCAGACCAACCAGTGTCGGAGGCCCGCATAAACCGGGTTGAACAGGGGGTTGCTGCAATTGCAGCACAGGTGCAACAACGAACTGACCTTCTGACAAAAGGAGCCGCTGCAGCTCTGGCAGCCTCTGAGACTGTTCCTATTCTGGTCTCTCCTCCTCGTTCCTTTTCCAAACCATGGGTTGGAGAGCCGGAACGTTTTGATGGCAATCCGGAGGACTGTAGTCCATTCCTGACTAACTGCTCAATTCTTTTCTCCCTCCAGCTGCACACATTCTCCACCGAAGCCGCAAAAGTGGCAACTGTCATTAATCATCTGACAAGTGGAGCCAAGTTATGGGGAACAGCTGAGTGGGAGAGAAACACGATTGCTTGTTCGTCTTCTGATAATTTTGCCCAGGAGCTTAAGAAGGTTTTTGGTCCCATCTCCCACGGAGCTGATGTGTCTGATGGGTTGAACGGAATTCGTCAGGAGAATAGATCTGTGCCCAACTATGCCATTGATTTCCTTATTAGACCCAGAAGAAGTGCTTGGAATATGGCAGCTAAATGCGAGATGTACCTGGCAGGATTGTCACCACAAATAAAGTTTCAACGAGTCTCATTTGACATTCCAACAGACTTAGATAAATTGTTTGAACTAACCTCTCATATTGATGTAAGAATCAGGGCCTGGAGGCGGGAGTCTTGCAACTCTGCTTCAATGCCTCCAGCTGAGTTCAGGAGTTGCGGCGCAGTTGGACCATCAGGGGTTGCAGCATCCAAGTCTTCAGAGGATGAGCCTGAACCTATGCAGGTGGGGCGTGCCCGACTCACATCAGAGGAATGTGAACAGAGACGTAAAGAAGACCTTTGTCTCTACTGTGGCCAGTCAGGGGATTTTCTGGCGAGGTGTCTGGTAAAAAGGTTGGGCTCAGCGTTGAGACAGGGCATCCCGCTGAGCCGATCTTCCCTGACTGCCCTATCCATGCGACCATTGTTTCATGTCCAAATACATTCTGCAGGAGAGCCCATCACTCTGGCAGCTTTCATTGATTCCGGTGCCGACTCCAACATTATTGATGAGAGGTTAGTGAAACAGTTAAACCTGTCAACCACAGCTCTTCCTAGGCCAATACCTGCTAATGCAATTGATGGACATTTAATTGGGACAATTGTGTGTAAAACTGAACCTGTGGTCATGAGTAAAGCTGGATAACATGTTGAAACCATCCAGTTTATGGTTCTTCCTGCCTCGAATATCCCTCTGATTCTCGGATATCCGTGGCTGTGCAGACACAATCCACATATTGACTGGCAGACTGGAGCAATTAAAGAATGGAGTTCATTTTGTAATCATGTGTGTTGTCTTCAGAAGGTTGATGGGGCATGAGAAGGAGGAACCTGTTCTGCTGCAGATCTTGCCAAAATGCCTCCAGAATACCATGACCTAAAGGAGGTATTTGGCAAGGCCAAAGCAGTTTCTCTTCCTCCACATAGAGAATATGACTGTGCGATCGACCTGTTACCTGGCACATCCCCACCGAAGGGACGGATCTACTCACTGTCTGGTCCAGAGCAGGAGGCAATGAACACCTACATTAATGATGCCTTGGCGGCAGGTATTATTCATCCTTCTTCGTCCCCTGCTGGAGCAGGAATCTTTTTTGTGGACAAGAAGGACAAAACACTCGGGCCCTGTATCGATTACCGGGGGTTAAATGACATCACAATTAAAAACCGTTATCCACTCCCCCTTTTCTCTTCTGCGTTTGAACTCCTTCAAGGATTTTAGCAGATTAGACTTATGTAATGCGTATCACCTGGTCCGGATAAGAGAAGGAGACGAGTGGAAAACGGCATTTAACACCCCTACCGGTCATTACGAGTATCTGGTCATGCCTTTGGGGCTGACCAATGCCACAGCCATTTTCCAATCTCTTATTAATGACATTTTAAGGGACATGCTCAATAATACCTGTTTGTTTACCTCGATGACATTTTGATCTTTTCCAAGTCTGAGCAGGAACACACTCATCACGTCCAGTCAGTTCTTCAATGCTTCCTGGAGAACTCTCTATTTGTAAAAGCAGAGAAGTACGAGTTTCACACCTCATCGGTATCCTTCCTGGGCTACATTGTGGGTCAGGGTCAACTGGAGATGGATCCAGAGAAGGTATCTGCAGTGACGGAATGGCCAACTCCTGAAAGCCGAAAGAAGTTACAGAGGTTTCTTGGGTTCGCTAATTTTTATCGGAGGTTTATACAGGGTTACAGTTTTCGGTGGCCACCCCGTTAACTGCTCTTACCTCATCCAAGGTTCCATTCAATTGGACACCAGAGGCTGAGAAAGCCTTTCAATGTTTAAAGAACTGATTTAGTACCGCTCCCATTCTCCAAATACCAGACCCTGACAGACAGTTTATCGTTGAGGTGGATGCCTCTGATGTGGGAGGAGGTGCGGTACTGTCGCAAAGAGCTGAACATGATCAAAAGATGCATCCATGTGCTTTTTTTTCTAGACATCTCTCCTCTTCAGAAAAGAATTACGACATCGGGAATCGTGAACTTCTGGCAGTGAAGTTAGCCTTGGAGGAGTGGCATCATTGGCTGGAGGGTACAAAGGTTCCTTTTTTTGGTCTGGACGGATCATAAAAACCTTGAATATGTTCGATCAACAAAGAGGTTAAATTCCAGGCAAGCCAGGTGGTCCCTTTTCTTCACTCGCTTTAATTTCACTCTGTCTTACAGGCCAGGTTCGAGAAATGTCAAACCTGATGCGCTGTCCCGTCAGTTCCTTGTGGATGACACTGTTGAGACCATTCTCCCTAGGTCTCAGTGGATCGCCATGGTAACCTGGGAGATTGAGGAGAGAGTTAAAGCGGCTACAGAGGGTCAGCCGGGTCCAAGTGCTTGTCTGTTTGTTCCCCAGGACATGAGGTCAGAAGTTTTGCAGTGGGTGCATGGTTCCCAACTAACCTGCCACCCGGGTATACAGAGGACATTGGAGGTATTGCAGCGCAGATTCTGGTGGCCTTTGGTGAGAGAGGACATGGTGCAGTTTGTTAACGCTTGTCCAGTATGTAACCAAAATAAATCATCTCACCAGGCACCAGCTGGACTGCTGCGTCCTTTGCCCATGCCACATCGTCCTTGGTCACATATTTCCTTAGATTTTGTTGCTGGACTCCCTTCTTTGGAGGGAAACACTGTTATTATGACTGTAGTGGACAGATTCAGTAAGATGGCTCATTCCATCCCCCTGACCAAGCTTCCATCAGCCAAAGAAACTGCTGAACAAATAATTCAACATGTTTTTCGTATCCATGGGTTTCCCATAGATGCTGTTTCAGACTGTGGTCCCCAGTTCACCTCTGTTTTTTGGAGAGAGTTCTGCAAGATCATTGGAGCCACTCCCAGTTTGTGTTCAGGGTTCCATCCACAATCAAATGGTCAGACGAAAAGGGTGAACCAGGAGATGGAAACCATGTACGATGCATGGTGTCAAAGCATCCCACATCATGGGCTAGACAGATTCTTTGGGCTGAATATGCACATAATACACTTACCTGATCCTCCACTGGTCTGTCTCCTTTTCAGTGTGTGCACGGCTATCAACCTCCATTGTTTCCCGGTTTGGACACAGGCACTGATTGTCCGGCGGTGGACACTTATATGCGTCAGTGTCAGAGGACTTGGAGAACTGTCAGAAGAGCTCTCAAGAAAACAAGACAGGCATGCGGCCTCAGCCAATCGACACTGATCTCAGAATCCTGATTATCAGGAGGGACAAATGGTTTGGCTGTCCACTCAAGATTTGCCATTAAGGCTTGAGTCAAAGAAATTGGCACCTATATTCATTTGGCCTTTTAAGATTGAGAAGATTATTAACCCTGTGGCTGTGAGATTGTCATCGCCCCGTTCCATGAGGATTCACCTGACGTTTCATGTTTCAAAGCTAAAACCGGTTAAAGAGAGTCCGTTAATGCCTGTGTCCGAGTCTCCTCCCCCTCCCAGGATTATCAATGGTGCACCTGCATACACCGTTTGCTGCGCTCTCTGCGTTGAGGAAGAGGTCTACAAAACCTTGTAGACTGGGAGGGTTATGGACCGGAGGAGAGGTCTTGGGCACCTGCTCAACAAATACTGGATAAGCAGCTTATCCATGCTTATCCATGAGTTTCATATAGCACACCCAGATCAACCCTCTAACATCTCTCGCTCTACCTCCAGATCTAGTTCTCAGACCGGTGACAACCGTGCGGTCTCCCCTTCTCATTCCTCCTATGCTCCGGATGAGGAGGAGGAGTTTTCCTCTGAGGTTGAGGATGAACCTGAAGAGGAGTGTTTATCTGAAGAGTGATGCCACCTGGGTAGCTAAGGGTAGCTAACCACAAGCCATACACCCAGGCTTGATCAGCCTGTGGTGGGCCTGTCCTGACTGAGGGTGTCTTGTGAAAAAATGGTTGAAACACCCTGTGATGCTGAGGTACACAACTGATGATGTGTCTCACTGGTGAAGCCTCTTAGCAACCCCTCTCCCCATGATCCTCCCAGTGGATGTGATGCTAACACCAGGGACTGTAACGGCGAGTCCTTTCATCAGACCATATATATGACGAAGAGCTCAACAAGTAATCATCATCTGTTCGTACGTTTTCCACTGCTTTGGTTTTCACAAACATGAATCAAACATTACATTTGAAAGTGTTTAAACATATATTAAAAATATTACTGTCTGATTTTTGTCTTCTGCTCAAAAAATATATCCAACTTCTGGACCTTAAACAGCTTTTGTGTACAAGGAACTCGTATCACAGCAAATACATGAGTAAACAAAGCTGATTGAGACAAAACATGTTCACTAGTAATAACAATAACTAGTAATAACAATAAATTCAGTATGTGCTGCTCAAAAAGGAGTAAGAAGAAATCTGATCAAATCCCTCCCCCATCTCACATTTATACAACAGAACACATGACTTTTACTTCCTTAATGATTTAATAACATCTGTTCAGAGTCCTAATAATGTAAATAACCCACGGTAAACATTCCAACTGAAGGTTATCACATATTAACTATTTAAATGATACTCTGCATAACTTATAATACAATATATTTAACAGTAATTATATACCAGCAAAGGTAAACAACAACAAACACAAACCAACAGCTTTAAAGTGTGGATGTTTGTGCTGCAGATCCAGTCTGGTCCACACTTTGACCCACATTCAGGCAGGTTGTGTCTAAGCTCCACAGTCTGGGATACTTTAAGTCTAAGTGCAGAAAACCTTCGTATGTTATTTGGTTATGATTTGTTAAATGCTTTAAATGAGATTAACAGGGTTGAATATTTCACATAAATAAGTTTGAATAAACAGGTTCTTCGGGTTTGAAATCCAGCCTTGTGTCTGACCCTCACTGCTGGTTTTGGTGGTTTGAATAACTCATGTGTAGAACATTAGAACTGATTCCACACACTTCAGTACATTCACTGTTCACATAGAAGTAAATCTTCAAAGGAAAGGGGACTCCAGTGATTTGATCCAGTGTGAACTTGAATCTGAGTTCAGACGTACTGATGTGGACGTTGGCGTGTCCTGAGGCCTTTTACGTTTATGTTCTGTCTCTGATGTTGGACGCATGTATAAAAGTGACTCACAACGTGTGTTTTCATCCACCATTTTAATGCACATTCACTGCATTGACCTTCTTACTGAGGAGTATCTAGACCAGGGGTGTCCAACCCGGGTCCTGCAGATCTACTATCCTGTTTTAGATGTTTCCCTCTTCCAACACACCTGATTAAAATGGTCAGCCTATCATCCAGCTCTGCAGAAGAATGATAATGACTGTCAGGTGGACTGGAAGAGGAAACATGTAAAACATGCAGGATAGATTAGGAGCACAAGGCCTGGACACCCCTGGTCTAGAGCCACTCAGATACTTCTGCATCATTTCTTGTAGGAACCTTCCAAAGCAAAAAGAATTATTCAGATGCACCTTAAACAGGAGGACAGAAGCAAAGGAATGGATGTTCAAGTAAAAACATGAGATGAGGGGCAGAAGTGTCATGGGCTGAGTACGTGTACTGTCATTGTCCAGCAGGGGTTCTCCTGACATCAGCAGTCTGGTTCCTGTGGGCCCCGTGGGACCCAGGTACACAGTGAAATGGTGTTCGTCTCTCCTGCAGACCCAGGTGGTGGAGGTGGGACAGGACAGTCTGCAGAGCCAACACCCCATGAGGACGGTCAGATGTCACAGCTCCACCTCCAACAAAGCAGGTATGTCCTCACCTCCAAACCCTAACCCTAACCCCTCTAAACCTGCCTGTCTGTGTGAATTGGTGCTGTTTGTTCTTAGAACTGTTCTTTAATCACCTGCCTTTATGCAGCTAGAGCTGGACTGAATTTGGGTCCTCCATTTACCCTAACCCCAGGTATCTGGGGTTCCTGGTATCTATTGAAGCCAAGCACTCAGCTCGGGGTTACTGCCCCCAGTGCCCACATCACGAGCTCCATCTATCACTACCACTGTCTTCTGATGTTTCTCCACCACCACTATGTCCGGCTGGTTGGACATCACCATCTT
>JAQQZY010000027.1:33676053-33696391 GCA_030068375.1 Ostorhinchus rueppellii | reverse complement strand
CTGGCGACTTGTCCAGGGTGTACCCCGCCTTCGCCCTATGCAGCTGGGATAGGCTCCATGCGACCCCCGTGACCCTAGTGAGGATAAAGCGGGTATAGAAGATGAATGAATTTTGGGATGGCTTAGCACAGGGGTGTCAAACTCCAGTCCTTGAGGGCTGGTGTCCTCCATGTTTTAGATATTTTCCTCTTCCATCACACCTGGAAGCTTTCACATCATTATCAGGGTTCTGCAGAGTATGATGATGAGCTGATCATTAATTGAATCAGGTGTGCTGGAAAAGGGAAATATCTAAAACATGCAGGATATTGGCCCTCGCGGACCAGAGTTTGACAACTGTGGCTTAGTGCAAGAGTATAATTTTTTTTTGGCATTTATCTAAGGTCATCATTAGGTACGTCCTGGGAGGAAATATGTCTAAATTTATCTTTTACTAGTGGGTCTAAAAAGCTAAGAAAGTGCCAGATATAAAAAATAAACCAAGTTTCATAGAAATACCTATTTAGACTGTAAAAAAAAAAGAGTCATGGCTAAGGTTTGATATGGGCACAAAACAACCAGGTAATTGTTAGGGCTTAATCAAAAAAATTAAGTGACGAACATAAAAAGAAGCATGTAGAGTAGCCTCAGTGTGGTATTTTTTTTTTTTTTATTAGCTTTGGGGACTGCACCAAACACTGCAGTCAGTACTGAGACCAGAGTCTTACAGCTTTTGAAAGAATGATCTAGAGCAGCTTCAATTCCCCTTTACAAAGTGCCCTCTGATGACAAAGCAAAACAATGGAAAAAATACTCAAAATTTACACTTAACCTAATCGAGATTTTTATGTTTTTGTGTAGGCTAAAATATGTTCTCCTGCCATAATCCAAAGCAAATGTGTCACCCACTGTGTTGAGCGTGTCTGCTGACTGAATACAGATAAAGTACCTCATGCAATTCCACTTTTAAATAATCAGAATTAAAACTTTAAGTGAAACTTTTTAATAATACACTGTCACCTCTGGACCCTCTGTCTAAATTATGGATGCACAAATTGCAGAGTTCTCATGCAATACTTACTAAGTTATTTAAAATTATGTGTTGTAATTTAGTTTTTTGTTTTTTGTTTAATGCCCATTATCTTTGTATAAATATAGATTAAAACATACAGATTTATGAAAAATCTTTTAATATTACATGACTCATGAATATGTGCTATTGGCATCTGTGAAAAACATTTTAAACTCCAGTATTACTATCAACCAATATATGAAAATATCAGCTGGTAGTGATGATGCATGGTTGCATCCCTAAAAATGACTGATGACCCAGATGTCACTGCACTTATGCACTGTTAACCTCACTAACTGAGCTGACAAGGTTTTGTGCAGCCCCCTTATTAAAAGACATAATATATTGATATGAATTTTATTGTTGTTGTAAAGAAACTATATATAAGAGGTAAAGTTTATAAATGTTCAATCACAGATCATCATGTAGTTTTAAGATTATTTGAGACCAGGACAAGTTGGAAAATCTGACAATGCCAAGTCAATTCATATGAAGATATTTGTATTTTTATGTGTCTTTATTTATGTATGTCATCATTGTTTGCTATGTAATCTGTGTACAAATTAATAAAGTAACATTCTTCCTAAAAATTAAGTTATATGCATTAGTGCAGATCATTGAGAGCTGTTGGAATGTGTTTGTTTTGGACACTAATGCAGACACCCTTCGGAAAAACTCTAAATACCATTCTGAAATGTCTACATTTTTTTCTTTAATCCATAAAGATCTAAATCTCCACCAGCAACCAACTGAACTAAAATGTTTAATATGACTAATTTACACTCTGTACATACTGACAACATAAATCCTCACTGTAAATAATCTATACATAAATATATATATTTTAATAGACCAGATACCTGCAAACGTCTAGTCATTTATTTATTTTTATTTTCTTACTATTCTTCAACCTGTTGTTGTTCTAGTGGCTAGTCAAATGTTTGTTTATATTATTATTTGTGTATACTTAAATGTATTCATGTTTATGTTGTAATTGTACAATGTGAGCTAAAAAAAAAAAAAAAACGAAGTCAAATTTTTTGTATGTGTAATAATTATTATTGTAAAATACAGTTTATCATCTTTTAACGATCGTAAGATATGACCCATCTGGATGTTCAGAGGCTCCATAGTGAACATGGAAACACTGTCATTTTCTACAATACTGATTCACCAGTAAAACCCCTGGAGTTGGATCAATGACTGTGGATGAGGACCCTAATTTTTACATTCAGTTAATGATATATTTGCTGAAAAAGTCACTTTTTCTTCAGTTTTCTCTGCTTTGATATAATAATCTTTGAATTAACTCTTGAGTTTTCATAAATATCTAAATTAAATATTGGAAAATACATGATGTAGAGTTTAAAAAAAAAAAAGAAGCAGCAAAATATAGAGGATAATATAATAAATTGTGATAAATCAATTATGAAAGGTTGACCATAGAGAAAAATTCATTTGGAAATTGCCACAAAAATACCACTGGGTCTTTATGAGTTAATTTCAGTTAATGCTGTTGCAACAGTGTGAATTTGTTGTACATCTTATAGAGTTCCATAAAATCAAAGAAATTACGAGCCCACAGAAAAACATTTAAAGTGTTTTCAGTCAGTTTCATCAAAAAAACATTGGGTATCATCAAAGAGCATTGGGAGATACTATTATGTTTTCAGGTGAGAACAAAGCAACTGAAAAAACAAAACATAGTCTTTCTTAATTTTCATTTCATTTTTATGTTAAAGTATTACACTCACAAGGACACGCATTCTTATTTGGCTTAAAGTTTAAAGGAGAGGGGGATCAGTGTCACTTAGCGAAAACACCATGTTTGTTTGTTTGTTTGTTTTTATCCATATGCAGAGTATATTTAAAATGACGCCATCTGGTGGAGAAGGCAAAAACTGCGCTTGACACTCGTATAATAAAATGAATGTATTATGTTTTAATGAAAATCAGGTCAATAATTGTACTTTAAATGAGTGTCAGTTGCATGTTTTTTTCCTGTGTAACTCGTTTTTACTCAGTGTGATTTAGATTCGACTGCAGGAGCTGATCTGGAAATAACAAGATAAAATAAAAATACACAATCTTGCTAAAACTCACACCATATTCATGAATATCGTAAAAATCCTTTTTTTTTTAAAAAAAAAAAAAAAAAAAAAAAAAAGAAAAGTGAAAATTCGCACAGCAGTCCGAAAGTGTTCAAAAAAAAAAAAAGTTAAAATAAAGTTTTGGGTAAAAATAGGTTTCAGGAGGTCCATGAGAAAGTACGTGACGTCATAAAAGCGCGCCAAACAAAGCTCCATGCCCAAGTATGGGGGAAAAAAAAGTCGGACTGGAGAAATCCTGATGTTTGTCATATTTGGGAGAAACTAAATGAAAAAAATCCAGAAACTGGACTTTACCGCGCTGTATCAGGGGAAACGGAAACATTGATGCTGCACTAAAGAAACATAACGAAAAAGAAAAAAAGAAGAGGTCACGGGGTTTAAAAATTAAAGTCCAGAGGAACTGCAAAGGAGGAGTGTTCTGTGAAAGGTCTGTGTACTGTGATTTATTAATGTTATTCCTGTTTCTGACTTCAGTTGGATACGGTATTAAATGCCATTTAATAACAACACAAACTAGACAGAATCAAACTAAACAAAGTTCTATAAACAGCCATTTCAATATGAGCTCATGAGCACAATACAGTTCATTTAGGGAGTGACAGGGATGAGACTTTTTTTTCCGATTTTTTTTTTTTTTTTTTTCGGGAGGGGGGCATGTTGCCCAGCTCTAAAGGAAAGAGAAAGTCCTACAAATTTGATTAAATGTGAAGCCATTATTTGATTAATTATGGCCTAATATCATCTCCGTGTCTGTTTATGTGATGGTGTATCTGCACAGAATATGCAAATATGCAATGTTTTACTCAAAATAATTGACATTCAGGATGTAGTGTAAAGGTTAAATTTTTGCCAAACTTGTTAAAAGACCAAAAAATGTTTTCCCACATACTATCCTATCCTATCCTATCCTATCCTATATATCCATATACTATGCGTATAAACCATCTTGGAACCTGTTGAAATGTAATTTTTGTGATGGATTTGAGTTTGCTGTCTGTGCAAATGGGTTTTCCTGCTTTCCAAAAAAAAAGTCTTCTGCATTTATTCTTTGATTGCCAGTATGTCCTGAAAAAAATTAACACTGGGATGCTAATTCACACATCAATGCTATGACATAGTGGTAATTTGTGGTTGAAGATTTACTTTAGCAACAATAGACACTGTAGATTTACGTGGGTTAAGTTACAAGAGGTTATCAGGTGATAAATGTCCCAATTTCTTCTCAGGATGTTTTTTTGAGAAGAAAACAAAGTGCCAGCCCCAGTGACGCAGATGGAGTGGAAACATCAAGAAAGGAATCAAGGGAATGAAGAGAGGAGGGACACATTAGGAGAGTTAAACACTCTATCTAGAGGGGAAGATGAAGAGGAGGAGGGGGAGGAGATGATGAAGGCAGAAAAAAACCAAACAAGAAGAGACCTGTTTGGAAGCACACCACTCTCTGCATCCTCCTCCTTCCCTTCCTTACCTTTCCTATCCTCCTGCCTCCACCAAGGAAGAGGAGCAGGTGGTGAGCAAGATGTGGATGATGAAGAGGTCAGAGTTTCCATCATCACTGTTGAGGAGGAGTCGTGTCCATCTGAACCATTTGGTGATGCTCATTTAGAGGTGGTTACTCAAATTATAAGGGCAGAGGAGAGCGAAGGGGGATGTGACATGGAGGAAGTGATGGCAAAGGGAAAGAATGCAGACCAGGAGGAGGAGGAAGATGAGGCAACATTGCAATCACTTCACCTGCAGAGTCAGGTAAGAAAATCTGTCCACATAACTGTCATTATCAGATGTCTACAAAACGTCTGATAAATTATATCTTTAAGCGCTCACTAAAGAACAGCTATTAAAGCATAAAGATGCTGATATAAACCATTGTTTCTGTTTGTCTTCAGACAGTATTGTACATGGCAGACACAGAGACAATAAGAAGTTATAAATTTAAATTAGAAGGGTTGGCTCAGGTTCTCAATGTACTCTATATTTTGTACATTTCCCCACAACACTACTACACTTGTTGATATCCAAATGTGTCTGTACTGGCCACGGTGTCCCACAGATAATATGCTCACTTATAAACCTATATGATAACTGTTTGACATTTCAGGTGCAGGTTCATTACACAAATTAACAATAGGCCAGATCAGAATGAAATGAACATCGGTATCAAAAGTTTAAGTTTCACCTATCATTTCTTAAGTATTGCTCTCATTTTTATTTCTTGGCCAAGGGGTATTGTAATCATTTTGTTGTCTGTCTGTCTGTCTGGTCAATGACATAATTGCATTATCTGAAGAATGCATTGAGATATCTGCACCAGGTTTATACTGCGGATGCATCTTGGCATGGAGCTGAAGCCTATTGAAAATGGGTCACCTTGACCTGCTTTTTCAAGGTCAAATGTGTGTTGTGCAGTTATAATATCTTGGTACTTTCAACTATAAATATGCATGCAATAAATTTTACACAAAGACAATCTAATCTAATTTATAGGGCAGTAACTTTCAACAGAATCTTACACTGTATTTGGCCGAGGGGGATTAAAGGTGCACGGCATGTTTTTTTGGCTTAAGAACTCTATTTAATGGAACTGTTTACAAAATTTAAGTATCACTTGTAGAAAAACAGATATAATTGATTATGTAAAGGTACTTCTGAAATGTGTAAATGCACTTAATTTTTAAAAATGTTCCTCCTTCTACAAGTGATATTTTAAGCCTGTAATTTGTAGAAACTAATTATCCAACAGTAAAAGAATATAGAAAGGTTATTAACAATCAAATTATTTGTAAAATATGCTTTACATATCACAGCATTTGTAATATGTCTGATAATTAAAAGGTTATTGGCATATTTGTAGTGTTTTAGTTCCATCAAAGTCTTTAATTGTCACTACTGAATAAAGGTAGAAATAGCTGTCCCTGTGTCACAACACATTTATGTTCATCAAAACGTATTATCTAAACATTTTTGTCTAATATTGATCACAACTGTAATTTATCATCATAGCTAAAGCCCTATGTTTCATTTAGGATCAATTTCTTATTAGAACAGTGTGTTTTGTACATTTGCTTAAAATGGAAAAAAAAAAAGGTGTGTATTGAGTCCCTGTGTCATGCACCTCTAATTTAAGTATTTTTACCCCAAAATGTTATTTCTGTATCTGTCATGTGAAAGTACTGAGACCTATTCATACATGTATTAAACATGGAGATAAGTTATTTAGTTTAAATGGAGAGACTACTGAACATGAAATGTGTTCCTGTGTCACCGCTTGATCTGACCCAGCATGTAACATTGTCGGGCTATTGTAGCTGCTTTGGGCTGTAGAAGGAACAGCTGTATTCACAAATTACCCCCCCCCCCCCCACACACACACACACACACACACACACACACACCCCAGCTCTGGTTCCTACAGCTGTTACAGATCAGTCTGTCTTTTTGATAATCTCTGGTCTAAAATTCCTTCCTCAGGATTTGTTGATGTTAACAAAAATGTTGAAAATTGGCAATCATTGTCTGAAAAACTGCCATCTCATCCCAACAAGCCGAGACAAGATGATGTATCATTTAATTAGTGTCAACCCTTTGTGTGTCCACTCTTTCCAGCTTTTTGGAGCTGGTTATGATTTTTATCCTGAAATACGAGTGAGTCCAGTTGTAGTGTTGTTAGTACAGTTGCATCTCCTGGTATTTGATGAAACAAGGAAAAATGAACATTTCAGTAAAAGAATAGCCGTTGGCAAACTGTGAGCTATGTCCATGAATACTGAGAAAAACCATGCACTTATGGCTGAAGCTGAACAGGTCATACCACTACAACTTTCCCTCAATATCCTAAAATGTTCTGTGTAGAAAACACTAAGAGCATAAAATTGTACTTGGTGAAGCTGTAGAATTTGCAAGGCTTCATGAAATTGACTGGTTGGGTTTAAATTGTTGTGGAAAGACCTTTCCTTTCCTGTCCTTTCTGTCCCTACCTGGCCCACTTTCATAGACTTGCACAGAAATGGTAGAATTTTCGATTCCTAGAAGGATCCATCTTCTGAGGTCATATATTGATACTCTCCAACTATCTAAATCTCCAGATGCTGAACTCGCCCCCATTTGACATCACCATGTACCAGCAATATTTCCTAAAAATCACATCATTTGGTTAACATATATCATTCATGCATATAATACTTGGAGGAAGTAGTGCCTTTAATATGTATTCAGCTCCATATAATGACCAAACATGACCTTTGACCTGAACTCAATTGAATATCATATTAAAAAATGCAGCAAAATTATTAAAGGTGACTTTCAAATCTAAAATAACATTCTTACCCACCTTGTAGATTCTATTGCTAGAATATGTTAAACACTATATTTATGCATCAAATATATCAAGTTTTAGAATCTATGAGGAGGGCAAGATGTTAAATTTGAAAGCAAATGAAGAAGGTTTTTTTTTTTAAATCCATTCCATGCAGAAACAAGTGGAACATCCAACTGATCATCTAAACATACTTTAAAGAAATATGAAAAAAGATATAGTTTTGGTGCTAAATAAATGGAAAATCTACTTTTTGTTGTCCTGCATGGTCTTATTTCTTAGTATTACAGACATTATTGGGCTAAAAGGGATCAATTTTGGAGATACCTAATATTGCAGTTTTTGTCTCAGCAACTGAGTCATGCATCACTGAGCATGGTCCAAAATAATTTTTTAGACTTATACATTTTACTGAACCAGACACACCTTTTTCTTTTTTTAAGATACATTTAAAATGGGCAAAACAGATGGGATACCAGAACATATCCCTTCTTTTTTTTTCTGTGCAGCCAGCAGGAGGCACTAATTAACTTTTTACAAACAGCACTTGCCTTTTTAAACACAAAGAAATTCCTACAGAATCCCACAACACCTGTCTTTTCCTGTGATGAATTGTGTGGTCTGTGGGCCAGTGGGTTCAGGTACCAAACCGTGATGTCGGTGTCTGCCTTGTGTGGTATTCAGGTGCCATTGTGTCTCTGGTTTGTTGTCTTTAAAAACGAGTTGAACAACAACTGCTGTGCGTGGCTGTGGGAGGCCGAATGTGTAACTGTGTGTGTCTTTGTACTACTGTCTGGGGTGGAAACCTTGAAACCTTATACTATATTTTTCACCAACAGTAAGCCATTTATAACTGCATTAAAACAATGTAGGTTGAAAAGAGTTTAGTAACCTTTTGAAGTAATGTTAATTACAGTAATGGTAAAATAATGAAAGAATACTATTGAATGCGTGTTTTATTGTGGATTTTTGTGCCATTTAAAAAAAAAAGTTGTTAAATCTGTTTCCATTGCTGATGCACCATTTCTTATTAAATCTCCACTGTTCTGTTGAGATTTTTATATGTAATCTACTAAATGGAAATAGAGTTATAGAAAACATTTTAGTGTGCACTTTAATGTGTCAAATGACTGCAGGGTGATCAGGTGCTCTTGAGCCACATGTGGGACAAGGAGTGTTTGTGTGGGACATGTAACCACAATGCTGGAACAAAGTATAGATTTTTAAATGTCCATCTTATTGTCCAGCTTATAAATATGAATAACAACTATTTGATTTGGTTGCACACAGTATGTATATTTTTGAACTGGGCATTTATGTTTTGCTTTTTTTGCTTGTGAAACCGAAACAAAAATCTACTTGTAAAAATTAAAGAAAGAAACCTCAGGTTTCCAATATTGTAATCGAATACTTTTAGAGAATCACCTTTTTTTTTTTTATTTGAGTGCATGTTCTCAACCCTCAAAGGTAAACTAATCTATGTGCAATAAACCCAAAAGACATGACTGATAACATTTTAATAGCTGTTTCCACTTCCAGTCAACCTAAAATTACTTGGACCAAAAACCTTTGTGCAGCCATACATACAACAGTCAAACATTTAGCATTCTAACACAGTAATAAAGATAAAATAAGATAAAGTAAATATCCTGTGGAATTTTGTCACAAAATAAATATCCACATACAAGACATGGCATGACATTTTGTCACCTCAAGTCTCTCAATTCAAATTTCAAACTTAAAAATAGTTCAAAGGAAATATGGATCAAATCTAACTAAACATCACATGCGTACAGTGTATGTCACTTCAAGTCTCCATACGAGATGGAGAAATAAGTTTGACATAGTTTGCAGAATACCCTCTGTGAATCATCTCTCATTGCTTTCACTAATGTCTTTTCTGTTGTTGCATCTTCTTTTTTTTTTTTTTGCGTGGAATTTCCATGATTTCCACCAATATTTGCATGCTGGTGTCTGAGGCTTTTGCCTTTGTTTATTGTGTGTCAGTGGGTGGAGCTCAGGAGGACACTGGTGACAGGTTGATGGACTCCTGAACCGACATGTATGTTTGAGCCCAATACTTTTGCTCACTTGAAAAGTGGGTGGTTTCAAAGAAAAGGCCATATTTCCTGGGTTGTTTGACACATTTTGATTTAAAAACCACCAAATAAAAGCTGGAATTCTGAACTTTTGTGTCATATTCATCATTTTATGTGAAACCCAAATGTCTTCAGTATGCAACAAAAACAAAGGAATTGAACTTGCTGTTCCAATACTTTTGGAGGTGACTGTACATGCTCTGTGGGAATGTGTCACCATCTAAAAGGTTAAAAATGGAAAACTGTTTTTTTCTCGTCATTTAGAGTTTACATCGCAGGCACACACCAGTACAGGGAAATAACGTCATATTATTTTCCTGCAACTGACCTTCAAGTTCCCCTAGCCACTCTAATTTATATCAGAGTTGTTTCAGCAATTGTCACAAATCTTGTTCTGTTTCCTGTTTTGTGATTGTATTTCACACTAAGTGAAAACAGGAAGAGAAGTAGGTGCTTGGTCTTGGTGGTGATGATACCAACAAGCGTGCATACTACATAGATGAATGGGAAGTTTCACATACTTGTGTGTCTGTCTGCATGCCGATTTTTCCCACGTTAAATGTGAGTACGCAACACCCCTTTTGTGTTTTCAGTTCTGATCGTTGCTGTCTAAAGATAGTCTCTGTATGTGTTCACTGAAGTTGAGACACCAACACCATCCTCCTCAATCAGAACCAGTCTACTGAACTTAAAAGGGCTGATTTTAAAAATCGTCTGGAGAAAGTCATATGTGAGCACAGGTGAATCCACCTGTTTGGCATTCCTGCCTGTCGCGCCTACGATGGCGCCATTGTGCAGGCTGCAGAGTCGTCAGCTGGGAGCCATGCTTCTCAGATGTTTCGCCCCATTATTCCTGGAACATCTCTGGGAGGTGGGGCAGCGGTAGGGACATCTCCCTACCACTCCCTGCAGCCTGCCTAGGATCCATGTTTTCCCCATGCCTTGTCTTTCCTCTGCCTCCTCTGCTAGGTCTTGCATGGTCCGCTTCCTTTTGTGGTCTGTTACAGCCAGTGTTATTAGGAGTCGCTCTGTGGATGCTCCAGTGAAACCCCTGCACCCAACTTTCACTGGAAAAGTGAATGGCCTCCACCCAGCTTGCAAGCATGCAGCTGCTAGTTCTGCATACCTCTCCTTCTTCTGCTCGTGTGCGGACTCTATCTCTTCTTCCCATGGTATGGTGAGTTCTACCATAATGACATTACCGGCAGGAACCAACCTCAGCACGAAGTCTGGGCGCAGTGCTCCCATGGTGATCTCCATGGGGAATTTCAGCTGGTGGTCGAGGTTGGCTACTAACTACCAGTCTCCTCCTAGTGTCAGGAGGGATGGCTCAGTCTCAGGACCTTGTCATGTTGCCATCTGTACCTGCCCTGTGACAATGCTGACTTGCAGCCTGAGAGGATGTGCTTCAGGGTTGGGTTTGGAATGCTGCAGAGCTGACATGGTTCCTCTGGTACATACCAGATGGACAAGTTCTGGGAGCAAGGGAGTAGGTCATAGGTGGCCCTGATCCAGAAGCTCAGTCTGGCCTGAGGTGTCTTCCACATGTCGGCCCAAGTTATGGTTCTACTGGTCACAGCCTCCCAAGTGGTCCATCTCCCTTGCTGATGCTGGCTCACAGCTGTGATCTTATAGCCTTCCACTTCCATCCTGGCAACTTCAGAGATGATGAGCGCTTTCCTCTCCTCCTTGGTTGCTCTGGACCACCTCTTGGGTGCTGCTCCCCCATCCTAGGCCAGTCCTGCCCTGTTGTGTAAAAAGGACAACTTCCTGATATTTCAGTCGATCTGTGGCTTTGTCTACTGCTAGGGCTCCATTTGCATTCTGTTTGAACCTGGTGATTGGCAGTTTGGATAGCCGGATCTGGTGAGTCTCTCTGCTCAAATAAGAGCCTCACTTTCTCGTACCCCAGTCCGATTGACTGCATTGGTAGCCATAGGATGTTTCTCCCGAAGAGTGCTGTGTTGGCCAGGCATCGGGGGAGGCCAAGCCATTTCCGGATAAAGCTGCTGGCTTTGGACTCCAGTTTGAGGATAGTTGTCCAGGTGATGTCACTCAGTTTTAGGAGCCACATAAAGGGTTGATATAGTGTGAACTGGTAACACCAGACCTTGAATTTCCCTGGTAGGGGGACTGGTCGATCTTGTGCAGGCCATTTTGGAGTTGATTTAGGACCGTCAGAGCCATGTTCTTATCTCAAAGGTCGGTTGTGCAGTGTCTGCCTTGGCTTCTCACAGGTTCTTCCACCAGTGGGGGGGTTCTCTCACCATTCATATTGAAGGAGATGTTGTCATTCCTCACTGCCTTCCGGATTGACAGGCTGCGAAACTTCGTTGGCTTGATCTACATATGGGCCCATGCTCGCAGCTCTTCCAGTCATTTGAGGAGTCTGGATGTGGAGACTGCTGTTTGGAGGAGAGTGGCCAGGTCATCCATGTAGGCCCATATAGCAGGAAGTCTTTGGCCTGTCGGTGCCCTTATATCTCAGACCATCTGTCTTCCACCCACCAGGATTACCTTAAACGTGGCTGTGAAGAGGATAGAAGAGATGGAGTATCCCAAGGCTATACCCTTCTTGAGTCAATGCTAGCTCGTAGAGATGTCCCGGGTTGTGTAGCAGATGTGCAGGTTGTTAAAGTAGCTTCCCACTAGATCCTGGATGGACAATGGAATGTAAAAGAAGATGAGGGCATATGTAATGAGCTGTTGGGGAACTGAGCTGAAGGCATTCTCAAGATCTAGCCAGATGACATGGAGGTCCAACTTGTTATGATTTGCTGCCTGGATTTGTTCCCAGATCACTGCAGAGTGTTCCACGCAGCCTGGGAACCCTGGGACACCCGCCTTTTGACAGCTGGTATCTCTGTAGTTGTTCGCCAGAAGGTAGCTTGTCATGTGTTTGGCCAGGACCGAGAAGAAGATTTTTCTCTCCACGTTCCACAGGGCGATGCCTCTAAACTGCTTGATGTTTTGGGAGTCTTTCTCCTTTTGGAATGAAGGTGGTGACAGCTTTACACCATGATTGGGGATTGATTGAGTTTTCCAAGCAGCCACCATTAGCCTCCATAGAACCTTGAGGAGTTCAGGGCAGTTCTTGTACACCTTGTAAGGCACTCCATTTGTTCCAGGTGCTGATGCTGCTCTTGCATGTTTTATGGGCTGCCTGACCTCTCCCCACTTCAGCGGTGTTGTGTCAAATTCTGTAGATCCAAGGGGTGTGGCTTTGCAGTTGTCATTTAGCTGCTCTTTAATGTAATATTCCTCTTCAGTTCGAAGGTCTCCTGACTTCTTGTCCTCCAGGAGACTGCGGGAGTATTTGAAGGGGTCCTGGAAAAAGTTTGCCCTTGCTTTTTTCCTGCAGCTTCTACGGTTCTTTATTCTTTCAGCTCTCCTTCGCTGTGCAAGCCTCTACTTGATCTTGTTCCAGAGATCCTTTAAGCTGTCTTTTTCCTGGGGCTCAGCTCTCCTCCATGATTTCCTCAGGAGGCGTTGCTCTTTAACCAGCTAGAGGATTTCCCTTTCTCGTCTTCCCATTCTGTTGGAAACAGCCTTCTTTCGGAGCATGTCTCCGAAGTGGCTCCTCCCTTCCTCATGAATGAGATTTCCAAAGATATTTAGTTTGAAGGTTGTGTTACCTCTTAATGAGATTTGGAGGATGCTGCATAGGCTCTCGTCAAAGTTTCTCCACGCCTCCCTGTCACTGGCCTTAGGCCACTTGATTTTAGGTTTTTGGGTGTACTTTCCCAATGGTCGACCTGTGGATACAGATCTTGTGAAATGGCGCTCCTGCTATGTGGGGATGTTTATAAGGTTTAAATCATGAGTCTGAACATGAACAATTAACAAAACTGTGTGAGGCAATCATATGTTGTTTCATAAACATTTGAAACATGAAGCATTGTTGGAAGCTTGATGCTTTGGTACTGTATATTGTTCATTACTTTATCAAAACTATGACCAAAGTATATTTGTTATTGTCTTGTTAAATTTTTACATTGAATAAATGAAAGTGACCAAGGATTGTGAATTTTTATTTGGCATTTAAGTCCTCCATTAAATGTTGGCTATTACGCCTGTGGCTACATGACCAAGGGGCCTTGCGACGTAACTGAGTGTTCTTGCTCTTAATTCATAAGACAATCAATATTTTGCTGCATAAATTTCCAGTCTTGTAGATAAACATTATCTAAACTACCAATATCCATTTAGAACAATAGTTGAACAGGAACGGTGTGTTAACCACTTTTGTCTAAAGTAGATGTACTTTTTCAGTGGCTTCATGACTGAGCTGACTGTTTTTTGTAATATTCATATAATAAAGCTAACTCAGGCAAATTATCATGCATATCATTTTAAAGTGCTTAATACCTACACAGAAATGTAAAATAAACTTACGTGTCATTTAGTTAAAAAGTTACAGGTCATTGAACAATAACTTTGCGCCTACATGACCACTTGATCTGACCCTTGACAGATGATTTCATGCATCTTTCTTCTCTTTCTGTGTGAAGACCTGCTGAAAAACCAGAATAGATGTCATTCAGTGAGTCATTTGACAAGTCAATAGAGTCTGACCAAGCCAGCAACTCCTCACTATTTTATTACAGACATGGAACCGTGTGTAAATGCAGTCTCTAGAAATTAATGTTCACTGCTGATTACCACACCCCTATTCTTACTATTATTCTCTTGTATCTTATCACAATATTGTGACAGTCGATGATGCAATAAACATTTTTCTAACCGTGCACACATTAGGGACAGTGCAGTGACAGACTGTTGCTTAATTTCTCCCATCAGAGATTTATAAAGAAGAATGTGACAAACAGAAAAAGTATAAAAGATTGTCACAGGAAAAAAATAAAGTTATCCAAGTAAGTTAAACTGCAATGGTGATGAATGGCCTTGGAAAAGTAATAAAGGATTTTTATTTTGTAGCTGACCGTTTTTTCTGGCTGGTTTTGCATTACTTGTTTGAATAATGTCTGCTAATCACTTGTCACATTCTCATTTTAGTTTTTCTTATACTATGTATATTCCTTATACAAGACTTCAAACAAACTCCGCAAATCAAAATAAAAGCACAACCCTTTCAGAATGAGAAAACGCTTTATTGTCCATTGCAAGAGCAGTGGAAATTCCTCTTTGATGTGGCTCTAAAATGTACGAAGAATAAAACCATAACTGCAAACACAAATTAAAAACATTGAACACAGCATGTGAAAGCATGTAGGATCAATAACATTGAGTGAATGAAAAAGATTTGATGTTCCAGAAACTTAATGTGAATGGCTTTTTTTCACTGTAAATAGTTTTAAATAAACATGTTAGACTGGTGTTAATGCATGACTGTTGTCTTTGTAAAACACCACAATACACTGATACAGTCCCTCCCATCACAGGAGATAATATGCCAAAGTAAGATAAATCATCATCCAAGACCATGAGAGTGACCCATCCCTTGGTTAACATATAGTGGATTTTTGAATTCCCACATCATCACATTAATCATCTGTCTCTAGAAACTATGACTTATGGGTCTGCACTAATGGTGATGTAGCCCCTTAAGCTGTTCTGTCTGTGATGCCATGGTAATGCTATGGGACACATGTAGCAATATGCAAAATTCTATATCGATGGAACCCGAAGAGCATCATCGAAAAGCTCAACAAAACCAATTTTCAGAAAATGGTATGCAATCAAAACAAGTACTTTAAAGGGCAAGTATCTAAAACAGGGGTGTCAAACTCCTTTTCTTTCAGGGGCCTCATTAAGCCCAATTTGATCTCAAATGGGTTGGACCAGTAGAATAATAGCATAATAGCCGATAAATAATGACAACTCCAAAGTTTTTAATGCAAAAAATAACAAAATTCTGAAATTATTTGCATTACAGATGGATGACCTGAAAAAAACTGACATTTGTGAAGAAAAATATGTAGCCTGCAATTTTATCAATCAGGGTTCGTACACTTTGGAAAAACCTGGAAAAGTTACGGAATTTGAACATTTTGTTTACCGGACCTAGAATAGTCCTAGAAACATAGGCACTTTGGAAAAGTTATGGAATTTTTCCACCTTCGTTTGTGATAAGTGTCAAAAAAATCTTGAGGCATTTATTTTATTAGCCAGCCACTGCAAAGATCATTTAATACTGGTCCGCTTTTACCCTCTCTGGCCCACTGTTCTCCACAGGACACATGTGATGTGCGTTGTGCAGTGAAGTAGAGACGATATAGACTTTCAGTTTCAGAACACATCGAGTGGCAGTATTCTACAACGAGATGGTGTATATTATGCCTGGAAGATGTACATTAAACAATATCTGGCTTCAAGTTGAGAAATACAAATCGTGGTTGGAGAACGTAGAGGATTCAGGGAGAGCTAAATGTGTCTTGTGCAGTAAAACATTCAACATGGCAAACATTGGCGAAAGAGCTTTGACTAGCTATGCCAAAGGTACAAAGTACCAGGCTGCAGTGGCTGCTCGTGAAGGAAACTCCATCACCAGCTTTCTTACACCCCAGGCGACAAATGTGACATCCGCACCGGTTTCTAGCAGTATTACTGCCGCTTTGTCTTTGAGACAAGGAACTCTTTCAAATGCTGTTACAAAAAATGAAGTGCTAACTGGAGATTTTATGGGTGCTAAAGGTAGCCAAAGCTTACTACTCTTAAAAGTCATATGAGGATACAGGCAAGCTGTTCCAGGCCATGTTCCCCGATAGTCAGATAGCAGCAAGATTTGCTTGCGATGAACGCAAGTGTGCATATCTATGCACATTTGGACTGGCTCCCTACTTTAAGGGACTGACTTTACACCAAGTCCCAAAGCAAAAATATGTGATGATGTTCGACTAAAGTCTGAATCATTATTTTGAGTTAGACATGCATGTCAGATTTTGGGATGGGCCTGAGGTGAAGACAATGTACAGAGGCTCAAAAATTCAGTTTATTTGATATTGCCGTTTCATGATTATGGGTGTGTGTGGGTGGTGGGATGGGTGGTATCGCACACAATTGGTTGATGCACTTTGATATACTGTTACCTGCAGTACCTATTTCTGTTTGTTCAATGATCTTTCAGACCACAATCCAGACCAGTGTTACACAATTTGAAAATACAGTTTATTTGAGGCTGCTGTTTTCATGATTATGTCAGTGGTGGTTTAAATAAATCTTTTTTTTGTATAACACCATAATTGTCATAAGGCGTATTCTTGTGTCATTTTACAGTGGTAAGTTTTACATGTAGTTTTATGAATTTCATGCATATATTGACATTTTAGGGGTTATGTGTAGTAATGGAAACTTGCTGCCAACTCATGGAAAAGTTAGGGAAAAGTCTTGGAAATTTTTTGGTTAAAAAGCATATGAACCCTGATCAATATTATGCCTCAACTTATGACTTGTGCATGTGCATTACAGATCAGACCTACCAAGGCACAAAACAGGCAGAATTTCAGGATGTTCATATTTGTTCAGGTTGTTGTTTTATTGTTAAATGTTAGTTTATGTAAATATTTTCAGAATTTAATGTTTTTTGCAATATATCCAAGAGAAATTTTATTTACAGGTTAATGGCTACAACTAAACACATCCAACAGTACATTTATTATTTCCCTACCATTAACAGTCACTGAACAGGATGAAGAGTAAAAATAAATGTCACATTATGAAGCAATGATTACAAATAATATCTTGCTTCTCACAAAACTTGGTTTTATATGAATGAAGGTTCTCTTGTAAGTTAGTCAATTGTTTTGTGTTACATTGAAATGAAAACAACTGGCCTGGATCTTAACAGGTTACAAACATCCTAATATGGTCTTTTGACTTGATATCCTATTTCCACAAACACAAGTCAAATGTCTTGGGCTTTTGGCTAATCTGACAAACCATGTTATTTAAAATGCTATACTATGGAACTGTTTTTTTTTTTTTGTGGTTTTTTTTTTTTTTTTTTTTTTTTTTTTTAATTCAATTATGTTCAAAGGATAGTTAGGGTTGATTAATTTGATAATAAATCAGCAGCGTCATTGTTTAATGTGAACATATACAAACTCTGTCATGAACACACTTTCTCCACACACATTCAGACAGAAGGTGTGTGCAGGAATGTGCAGCAGTGAACATTCCTCAAATTCCTTTCACTCATTCCCTTGGGATCATGGGATATGAAGTCTGCTTCCATGGGAACTGTCATCTTAACACGCAGTCAACCAACTGCAGAGCGTGTGTGGTGCTCAAAGCATGATGGGATACCGTTCTTAATTAGATGTAAGGTTCAGTAGGTTGTAGTTCAGTCTGCGGTCACTTGGGGCAGCACTGTGGTTTTATTAGATTCTTGAACATGAAAGCTGATTTTTGAGGATCGTGTGTGTGTGTTTGCCAGACAGAGAAATTGGGGCACTAATCTGGTGAGACTGGTCAGTAATCTAAGAGCATTTTTTTTCTATGATTATAATCTGTGTGTGTGTGTATAATCTTCTATGTGTAGTAATGTAGACAGTTTAATGCTCAATTTAGAGGTTTTATCTGTTTTAAAAGTGTTTGTGACTTATGTGGAAGTCAATCTGTTTGATAATTCACTCATTGCTTTCCATGTCTCAGAGACTTCCTGTTCTCTTTCATACATAGATGCACATTCCCTGATCATGCTAGTGTCAGGAGACTGGTGTGAATAGAAGTACAGTAGACTTACAGTGGCATGCCTGCCGGGACCACTCATTTCACTTAAGTCTCCAATGATTATGATGAGAGGTTTGGTTTGACAGCCATGATTGTGATTAACTGAGCCTCAGTTTAGAATTTGATTTGGTTTCTTTGCTACATTTTATGGGTTTATGATAGGCGAGAGAGAGAGAAATGTAGAGTACTGTATATTTATTGAAAAGGGTGAAATGCAGAGACCAAAGTTAGGCTGTAGAAAATGTACCATATGATGCAGATTTGAGCTGATCACAAATGTTTTCAGAGAGGTAGAAGGATGGGAATTGTGATCTATAGAATCTGATCAGCAATTGGAAATTCCTGCTGTCAGATGTGATCAGGGCATCACTATTACTCTACTTCCATCTTAACACAAACGCCTGGAAATATGGCTTCACTTTTCCACAATAGCATAAAACCATGTGAGATCATCTACAGTTATTGTATTGTAGGGTTTTGATTTGGACTAGGAGAACAGAGTTGCAAAAGGCAAGGTTGCAGTTTCAGATCATGATGTATAAAGTCAACATCAGGAACTTAAATTCCAAAAGTCCGTCCCAGTCTGATCCATAATATCATAACAATAAGAAAATTAGGACCCATGGCCCTTTATCTCACTGACATGTTCTATAAAGAATCAATAGCAAGTTGAATTTGTGAATTTGTCTGGTTCTGCCAAGTCCTGTAGTCTTGATGAAGGAGATCAATCTCCCAATTGAAGTGGGTGGTACTTTTACTGGAGGAGAACTCAACAAATTAAATGAAAGTCAACGTATGACTTCCAATCAGTGCTCAATAATAACTCTATTGATATCTTTAACCATGTCATGCAAGCCATCAGAATATGGACTATTAAGTTTAATATGTAAAAAATTAATCAAAATTTTTCAAAACTGTGAACAAACTTTGTAGACATTGTCCTAAGGAAGGTACATATGGAATTTTAAATTAATCTGGCCAGTAGTTTGGCCAGAGAAGATGTTTGAAGAAATTGCTGACAAAGATGACAACAATGAAGAAGATGATGCACTTTCATAATAGGCCCTGGCCTATTGGCCGATAAGTTAATAATGCATACAGTAGCTTAGCACAAGGATTTGCTTGTCTGATCTAATAGTGGTAGAGCTACCTTTCCTGACATTTTCTCTGGCTCTGAACATTCACTTCCACTTAAGCTTTTTTTCAGTTATTCCAGGTATTTGACTAAATTAAATGTCAAGGATAATGAGTTATTTGAGCACCTTTCACTCTAATGGGGTCACTAGACTTTCACGTCATGCCCATCCAGTGCTTCCTGTTCTAGAAAGTGATGATCAACACCAACTGAGCATTACTGCTAAAAGCACAAAAGGCTGGGTTCTCCTCTTTCACTCGCACACACCTAAACACACCCTCATTACCTCTGTGTGTGTGTGTGTGTGTGTGTGTGTGTGTGTGTGTGTGTGTGTGTGGTGTACGGGGTCACATTCCTGCGTCAGGCAGCATTCCAGTCTGTTAGGTCCACGCCGATCTCGCCGAGTCAGCGCACTCCACACACACATTCTTCAAGCTGCAGTGCATTTCTGAAGTCCTCTGTTCATCATCAGGGCAAAGGTTTAAACTTGCACCCTTCGGATACACAGCAGAATATTTGCAGATTCAGCCATATTTTGGAATGCTAAATAAATAACTATGGAACTTGTAGTAAGCAAATATTGTCATATCTTCAGTTTGACCATGACCTCTGTTTAGAAGCAGTCTTTTCACTAGTAAAGCTGTGGGTCTATTTTCTGACATGACGGCAGATCAGATCAGATTGATGTTTACAGCAAAAATCATAATGTGGGCTGTCAAATGTGTAAATCTCCTGCTGAGTGCATCCTTGAGCCATAAACAAACAAAAAATTATTTCTTCTTTTTTTTTTTTTTTTTCCTCTCCTTGATGCCACTAGAGGTGACTGCATCATGTCAGGGCTGCGTTGCAGTTTTGTTCACTTCTAAGCTTTCGTTATTTGTCCTTGATTTCTGGTTCTACTGTAGATAGGTAGGCATTTAGTTAAATGATCTGTTTTCA
>JAQQZY010000027.1:33254498-33265206 GCA_030068375.1 Ostorhinchus rueppellii | reverse complement strand
TAGAATAGAATAGAATAGAATAGAATAGAATAGAATAGAATAGAATAGAATAGAATAGAATAGAATAGAATAGAACCCATAAAGACCCAGTGCTACTTTTGTGTCAGCTCCCAAAAAGGGAAATAAAGCCTGTAAATGTTCTGCTCTCACTGCCTGAAACAACTTACAGAAGGAGGTCAAACTGAAGGAACTGGTCTCTTTAATACATTTAAAGTCATTCTAAATCAGTGGGGAAAAGATCGATCCAGATGCAAATGTTTTTCTAATTGATTGAATCTGATTCTGTTTTGAGATGCTTTATAACAATATTTCTGTTTATATAAATGTGAAATGTGTGAAAGATTTATTGTTTTTGAGAAAAGCTGACTGGGAACTGTCCATTTGGTTTAGCTCAGGGGCCTGGAATGAGCGGAGTAATCCTCAGGTATGTCCACAGGATGGCGCTAGAGATTTTCTACTGCTCCATCTATCAGATCATGTTCCATCATAAATATAATCTGTGGTCCATTAAATTCTTATATAGAAGAGTAACTCTCAAGCAAACAAATAGTAAAAGACAAATCACAAATAAATAAAACTTATAAATAAAATGAATTAATCTTGTAAAAAGTATATTCCAGATGTAGAGTAATGGATGTTGAAATGAATGAGGGGGAAGTTACGAAGTGAACAGATAAAAAGGATACAAATGAAACAACACAAAATCTTTCCCACAATGCAATGAATATATTTTAAAACTATACAAAACTTACAGTATTTAGAGGGTAGATGAACTATTTGCTATATCATGTCATATATTTCATAATTTACATAAAAATGACACTGAATTACATCTGCAAAACACATCAGAATGAAATAATCCTATTATGATAATAACAAAAGGGTCTATGTTTATGATCAGTCTGTTTGGAATAGGGGGATGAAAATAACAATAGGAATAATGTTCCTTAGAATAGGGGTGCCAAACATGCACCCTGCAAGCCTAAACCAGACCCACCACATGGTCTGATCTGACCGTGGGATGAATTTATGAAATTAAACTGAAGATATTAACAGGCAAGGATGTTCAAATCATTTTAGTTTAGGGGCCACGTGCAGATCAATTTGATCTCAAGTGGACCAGACAAGTCAAATACGATCATAATAACCTTTAAATAAAGACAACTCCAATTTTTTTGTCTTTCTTTTTTTTGGGGGGGGGGGGTTACTATGTAAAATGTGAAAATACATGATTACAACCTGAAATTTCTTACAAAAAATAAGTGAAATTTGACCAATATTCTGCCTGTTATTGACTATTTTGTGCCTTTGTAGATCCAATGGGATGTCTGAGTTGTAATGCACATGTTGAAATCAGAAGCTGAGGCATAATATTGTTAAAATTGCACTTTTACTTTTTTGCTGTTAAACAAAGAAATCTGGAGCATTTTTACTGGTCTGACTCACTTGTAATCAAACTGGTTTGTATGTGACCCCTGAACTGATGCCCCTGCCTTAGAATATTCTTTTCTAGCTACAGAGGCAGCACGTACCCACCTCCATGTTTCTATAGTCGCTCAAATCAGATTGTCTTGTCTTCTTTCTGTTTCCTCTCAGTCAGGTGGTGTCCAGCACTACACTGCATTATTATCACCCATGAGGATGGAGTATGGAGTTAATATCCTCTGTACTTTAAAGCCCAGACTAAACGAAACAAGAACTGGCTTTGATGAGGAGACATTTGCATTTTTGTTTCACTGTCACTGTGTTAGAGAATGGGAAGATTCAGATGGTTATCTCTGGTATAAGAAAATAATTGACTACCTTTACTTTAACCCTTTTAGCACCATAATAATAGATATATTTATTAAAACGCCTGGTCTTTTTTTTTTTTTTTTGTCTATTTTTGTCAATAATTGTGTCCAAAAATGCCCTATGTGTAAATATTTACACCCTTTTTCCAGGGGAAGTTGAACTTTGTAAATCTGTCCAGTATTTCCCATTCTTATGCCATTAAATACCTAAAACTGTGTGTTATAAGAAGAAAAGAACAAAAACAGAATTGGATTTTCTTCAACTTTCTTTTTATAAATTCTTGAAAAGTGCAGATTGAACATTCGTGAGATTGAAAAAATTGAATTCAAACTAATTCAAACTACAACTCAGACAGTTTGACATTCGTGGAGCTTTGTGAGTCCATGTTCCAGGCTGTTCTATTTGTCAATAAGCAGGTGTTTTTGATTTTAGCAGTGGGAGTTTATGGAACTATTGGTGTCCAGCTGAAGACACACATCACACATCCAAGGTGTGCTTTTGTGGCACAGAGGACACTTTTTCCTTCATAAAACTGTCTTCTGTCTGTGCACTCATTTTTGTTGGTTTGCATAGGGGAGTGGTTTTGAGTAACAGCATCAGAAAGCCCCGTTTCACAGCTTTAGGGTCAGTTTGAACGATTAAAATTACACAAAGTAGCGAAGAGTTATGGTCATTTGAAATACACATGCACCAGGGGGTCACCAGTGATCCTGTGGTTTTAAAACGGTTAAAAAAAAGGGGATTTCAGTAATGTCAGAGGGTAACACACCTGAGTAAGATAGAATGACAAAAAACATATTGCAAGAAAGAAAATAGGTCCAAGGGTCCTGTAGTCCATTTGCATATTTAAAGACATTCATTGACATTTGTTTGACCTTTCAAGGTCACTCAAGGTCAAAGGTCAATGCCCCAAATAAAAGTCCATATGTGACTTCCTATCTATTGCCATAATTATATCAACATCTTCAACTGTTTTGAAGTTGTAGCACTTTGAAATTTGTCTTATTATAAACCGATGGGAATTTTAAAAATGCCAAAAATTCATTAAAAAAAAAAATCAGTACTTCCTAATTCTTTGAAAAGACTTGGTAGACTTTACTCCAAAGATGTTCCACAACAAATGTTAAGTCATTCTGACTGACTTGGTTTTCGGAGAAGAAGATTCTTGAAAAATTGTTTTCAGACAGATGACAGACAATGAACAGACGGACAACGACTGATAGCAATAGTCCATCAGAGCTTTAGGCTGTTGGACTGAAAAAAGAGAGAAAAGAATAGGAAAAACAAGACAAAAAATACTAATATAAATAAGGCCTTTCCCCGTTTAAAGGAAGAGAAAGTAACATTTTCCTTGACAAACATTCCATCTGTTGACTCTTGATCATCACTGTTGACCTTCTGTCAGTGTGTAGGGACGTATTGACTCCGCCCTCTGCTTGAATTTCCCACTTTCTTCCTGTATTACTGTATGAAGGATGTTTCTGTGGGAACTTTGAACCCCCAACACCTCGCTAAAGATAACATCTCACAGGGTTTGTCAGCAGAACAATTCATTCTGCTCTTCGTTCTTACCACAGTGCTCTCTGTGTGGTGCAGTTCTGCCTGAGAGACAAAACTGGAAAAACCACACTCATGCCTGTCAGTCATCCAGACAGCAGAAGAGGAGTTATGCAATAGTGTCAGCTGCACTGTAAAAAGTAAAACATTGAATCAACTTTTTAAAAAATTTCTTCAATGAACCAAACTAAATTCCTTTAAATGTAATTTAATGGCATTTAATTTAGTTCATTGAAGAATTTTTTTTTTTTTTTGTGACCTATTGAAGAAAAAATGTTTAAGTTTTACTTTTTACAGTGTGGTGTATGTGTGTATCAGAGCATGGTTACATATGTGAGGGTCATGCCTAATTGGAAGCTTCCATTTGCAGATATACATGAAACACATCCTTAAAAACTTACAGTAAATATGTGCATAAAAGTCATCAAAAATGTATAAATGCTCCAGGTAAACTCTATAAATACTTTCATAAAATGTAAAAGAAACAACACACACACACACACACACACACACACACACACGCACACACACACACACACACACAGTAAAACAAGATGAAAATAGCAGAAAAGGACACAAAAGTTGAATGAGATGATGGCAAGAAAATGAAGAAACAATACAACGTAAAAACAAACAAAACAATGGACCCAATCAAATTGAAATTAAAAATTAAAATTAAACACAACATAATCAGAATGTCTTCAACATGAAGATGATTAAAGGAGAACAAACCACAAAAGATGAAAAAAATCATCACAAGAACATGAGATGAAAATGACAAAAGATTGAACAAAAGAAGAAGAAGAAGAAGAAGAAGAAGAAGAAGAAGAAGAAGAAGAAGAAGAAGAAGAAGAAGAAGAAGAAGAAGAAAATAATAAAATAAATAAATAAAATAAAGGTTCCACTATATATTTTCCAGTCACTTTGTACACACACACATTATCCAGATTCAAGTTGCATTATCAGCTGTTTTACATAAATGCACTTCAGGACAAAATTTACAAAAAGGCCCAATTGTCATTTTGTTTGTTCTGTAAACCAGCAGACTGTGTTTAGATGGAGTCATCTATGAGGCTGTTCACTGTGACTGAAGTGATTCAGGAGCAGAAGCACAGACAGACAAATGAATGGACTGGGGTTGGACACATTTGAACCAAAGTGGGATGGAAAAAAATACATTCCTTTAAAGAGAAGCTTTCATTTTACCAACACTTTTTGTGTTAGATGTGTTAATAGAAAGATAAATCCTGTTATGGTGTTTTAGGAGTTGGTTTAAGGGATAACTTACCCACATAAAATATGTTTAATGAGTGAACTGACCTGTGCTGATCGTTCTGAATTATTTTCTGTATCTTATTATTTTATTCGTTTTGTATTGTTTTATTGTTGCATGTGTCCGTGGTTTTTCCTGACTTTTCTGCCATATTTTCCCTTTTTTTGTTTTGAAGTGATCTTTTCATACATATATAAACACACTTCCAACAAACACTAAGGAGATGTATAGTATGTACAGGTTCATTTGCGTCACATTCGCTCAAATTCATGTTTGTTTGTTTGTTTGTTTATGGGCTGTCTGTAACAGTCAGTATCCATTACTTAAATAACATAGTTCTCATCATCTATTGTTCAAGTGCTTTACGCATAAAAAGCTTAAAGAGAGAGAAAAAAAAACAATTTTCCCTTTAAAGGGAGGTAAGAGGGGTTATAACTGGAACAGAGGGATGGGGGCAGAGGATTCTACAAAAGCCTTTTAAGGAGCATCTGTGATTTGTCAGATTGAGTGACATAAATAAAAGTGAACACAGCTGACTTGGATCTGGTTGTTTGGTTCTTGAACCATCTTCACTCCTCGGGACATCTCGTTGTAACTCGATGTGCGCTGAACACCTGGTGTGCCTGAGAAATTGAAAACCTGCTGGTCCCAGATCAGTGTGACCTAAGAGGGAGGAGATAATTGGTAAGGTGCTTGGTGGGGGTGGGGGCATGGTGGTGAGAGCCAGAACCTGGTGCAGCAGTTCTTCACTCAGTCACAGACAGAGCGCACGGACCATGTGTAGGATGACGCACGGCTCACTCCACCACCACACAGACACCAGACCGGACCTGAAAACCCTCTGAACGCGCCGCCGTCATGGACAGAAGGGGCCCAGGGGCCGCTTTGTTTGTGCCAGCGCGAACGAGTATCCGTGGATGCCCAAATGAAAAAGGGCGGCGGTGGAGGACCGGACTGGGACGCGCAGTTGTGAGCATCAAGTCCAGCATTTGAAGGCTGTTTGGAGCTGGAGTCATGGATCCGTTTTTCCGGAGGAAGAGGGTCGGTCTGCTGAAGCCGCTGCTGAGTCTGTCTCTGGTCTTTGCGTCTTTTCTTATGATCCACAAGTTGAAGGTAGCGGAGAAGGACGCGGTGGGACTGAAACACGTCAGAGCCGAAGCTTGGTGCGGGTCCGACTGTTTTTCATTCAAGAAGCCGTTTGTGAAAACAGCTCCCGGGAGCTCAGACTCTCCGTCCGCGGATCTGGATGTAGCGCAGCGCGTCTCCAACGGGACCCCCGCGTCCTGGGACGCACAGGTACTGAACTGCAGCGAGGACGCATCGGTGAGGACCAAGGACTGGTTCCGGCGCTTGGACCCGCGGTTTCATCAGTTCGTGCTGCACAGACACTGTCGGTACTTTCCCATGATCATCAACCACCCCGAGAAGTGCACGGAGGGGCACGTGCACCTCCTGATCGTGGTCAAGTCCGTTATAGAGCAGCACGACCGACGAGAAGCGGTGCGTAAAACCTGGGGCCGGGAGCACACGGCGGACGGGAAAACCATCCGAACCCTGTTCCTGCTGGGGAGCCCGACCACCGGCAAAGACACCAAGAACCTGCAGAAGCTGATCGAGTACGAGAACCAAATCTACGGGGACATCCTGCAGTGGGATTTCATGGACACCTTCTTCAACCTCACCCTGAAGGAGGTGAACTTTCTCAAATGGTTCGACATCTACTGCTCCAACGTGCGCTTCATTTTCAAAGGAGACGATGACGTGTTTGTGAACACGCGCAACCTGCTGGATCTGATCAGCTTTAAGGTGGAGGAGCGCAAGGACGCGGAGCTGTTCGTGGGGGACACCATCTCCAAGGCCATCCCGATCCGAAACCGCCAGAGTAAATACTACATCCCCAAGGAGCTCTACGATAAACCGTACCCACCGTACGTGGGGGGCGGGGGGTTCCTCATGTCCTCCCAGCTGGCCAGGAGACTCTTTGTGGTCTCAGAGGACGTGGAGCTGTACCCCATAGATGACGTGTTTTTGGGCATGTGTCTGCAGAAGCTCAGCCTAAGCCCGGAGCTGCACCCGGGCTTCAGGACCTTCGGCATCACCAGGCGCAGGGTGAGCCCCATGAACAACGAACCGTGCTTTTATAAAAACCTCATCATGGTGCATAAACTGAGCGCGCAGGAGCTGCTCAAGATGTGGAACGTGGTCCACAACGAGGACCTTATTTGCGCGCAAAGGACAAGTATATGATAAAGAGAAGGAACCAGTGGAGCGGGATCCACGCAGGAGAAGTGTCATGTTGAGGAGCTGGAATTCACAGCAGCTAGAATTAGAATAAAACCAAAACATAGAGCACATTCACAGTCTACAGAACAGTTTACATGTGAGGGCTTTTTTATGTTAAACCACTACAACAAGTTTCAACAGATTTAAACATAAAGACAGTTTAAAGCAGTTGGATGTTTGGTGCCATTTGGGAGTGCACTGGGTTCAGAAAAAGAATTGGACACCTTCAAACCTAATCATGACGTCAGAATCTTAGAATAATAAGGGAAACTTTAACCATATTTCTAAATAATATGGAATCTACGGAGGAAATGTGTGTCTTTAACTGAAAAACCCCATTAATATACTAGATGTGTTTTATTTGATAACGTGACATGGATAAATGTCCAGTCAAATAAGTAGCCTAACGTTTTCCTCATGTTGTTTTACATGCGATATGTGACGTCACTACCACACAGACAGTTTGCAAACACAAAGGTGATTTGTGTAGGATTTACTTTGTGCCATTTGAGATTTTAAAAAGTGGCATCTGATGGGTTGTTTAATAGATACTGATCTGACATTGATGAGAACAGTTCTGTTGAGGTGTTAATAATCATCAAATAACATGTATCCTTTTGAAAAAACAAAACTATAGATGTCAAGATCCTGATGTTATAATTATGAGAGAAGCTCATCAGTGTCACATGATGTGAGACTTCGTGTCTAAATGTGGGTTTTTACATTAAATGTGGATCATTGATATAAAGAAGGGCAAGAATCTAACATTTCCCTATGTGTCTAAAGATAGAGCTCTTTATTTTTATATCATGATAAAAACTTCAGCATTTTGTGTGTGAATCCCAACCATGTCATGTCACCTGATAACTCGACATCTGTGCTGAATCAACAGCTCATTTGATTATTTTGCCAGTTCCTCATGTTTTTCATGTAAGATCACTCTTTTTTTTTTTTTTTTTACAATGGGGTCCATGTTATAAGAAGATGATTTGTGTCTAGGTTTAACCCTTACCTCCTAATGATTTCAAGTTAGTGTGGAAATTGTTTTTCTGTACTGAATGCAGTCGTGGTTTCATTTCTGCAGGAATGTTTAACACATTCAGGCTTTCATCCCCAACCTCCAACAGGACTGACTCTACATCATACATCGTAGAAACCCATGCACCCATAGTGTTTGCAGAGATGATTTAAAGGGACTGGAATTGGGGGGAAAACATAATATTGCCATTGTGTAAATTAACATATTGCTTCTTTCCAAAGAATAGAGCTCTGCAAAAACAAAACTGTCCAGCTCAGCGGGGTCATCTAAGGTCCTTAGTCTGTATATATACATAAACTGAAGAACAAAACCAGTCCAGTTGAACTTTGAAAACAAAGTTCTTAGAAAAAATTCAAGACATCGCTCCAAATGTGCAGATCTGAACCCTATTGTAGTCCAGCAAAGCCAAGCTGCTTGTATTTATTTATTTTCCCACAGACTGATGCAAAGACACATGAGACTATGCTGTTTCAAAATCCCTCCAAAGAATGAAAACATTGCTTTTTTGGTCATTTATCTGCAAATAAATGCTCTGAATCACAATATTGTTATTTGGAATATGAAGGAAACAATAGCACTCATTTCTAAAATCACACAAAAAGGTTGGAGTCAAAAACAGATGTGAAAATAATAAAACTATGGCCCTGGTCATTATTGAGCTTCACAGCTGTATGTTATGTTTGCATATAATTTACAAACAGGCCAAGAACCAGAGAAACTAGCGGACTGTGACGCTGTAGATGTACTGTATGTATGATAGTGTAAATAAAACTGGAGCTCTGCCTCAGCTGATCACATCCTCAGTGAATGTTGCAGTATTTGTTTCAGATTTTGTTGAATTCCACACAGCTGAAGAGACAAACACAGGAGCAAAGCAGTCAAATGTTGGTGCTGAGTGTCGTTTAATCTGTCTTTTACTTAAGAGACGATCAGAGGTTTGAGCCACACATCAGCTCAGCTTAATAACCAGTTAATAACTTGGATTTAACAAGAAGTGCACAAGTTCATATTAAACTGAAAGTTACATAACAGCATAATGATGAGGCTAAAACAGGGTAATAATAAGGAAAACATTTTTAACCCTTTCATGCATGAACTATGAAAAAATACCTAGATTTCTTTTCGATAGATTACTCAAAATTAGGCTAAAGTTGAAATGCATTTTGAATATTTTTATAAAGACGTGGTTTTATTAAGAAGATATTTAACCTCCTGAGACCCAGGAAAGCACAAGTTTTGTCTTTTTTTAATTAAATAATCGTCTATATTGGAAACATCATGTTGCAACAGTTTTTTAGAGCCATTTCAAACCAGGGTTTATGGAATGTTCTTTGCAGTGGATAGTGGGGTTTTTTTGTGGGTTTTTTTTTGTATAAAGCTGTGATACTCTTGTCTGTAAATATAGAGAGAAAAAAAACCCCATAGCTGGAGGTTAACTTCATCAGATCACAGAGCACTCCAAAATCTACAACTAATATGATACTTTTTTTCATTGTATTGCTGAGGGTCTGTAGAGACTGCCCCCATGTGGTTTGGAGAATACTGGACGTCATGCATGAAAGGGTTAAAGATGGCAAAACTATCCAGCAGCAGAGTTTCCAGCTGGTAATTAAGCCTAGTGATGTTTGGCTTTATCTGACATTACCAGGACAGTCACTAGAAACAGTTGGTTTGCTGTTTGCAGAACCTGATTCATGGTTCATGTGCAAACGGGTCACAGCACTAAACATGACATTTATACGGTTTTACTATGAAACAAAAAGTCATTGCTGGAACATAAGCGAAGATGAATTCAAGCATTTTAATTTTCTAACATCCTGTGTTTTCTGTGATGCCTAACTGAGCTACAGTTTGGGCTGTGGTTAAAAAGAAGAAGACCAAGTCCACTATACATGTTCTCGTGCTTTGACCCATGTGGACCCACAGGTTCCAGGTCCTCTGATCCAGTTCCTTTCTTTTCGTGGTAAATTTCACTGGTATTTTTAGTTGAATAGCCTCTCATCTGGCATGCCATGTTTCTGCACAGGAAATTTTACGCCATGGCATTGTGGCCCAATTGTTTATCTGTTGCTAGGTAACCTACTTCAACAGGGCTTGGGCATAATTACTTGCGTGGCCACCATATTGGAAGCTTCCTTTCTTGAAAAACTCTATGCACTGTTTATAGATGCAGACGCCGTGTATCTTATTAATGCAAAAAACAGAATCAAATGATGTCAACCATGGTAAACTGTTGCTGTATTGTGGGGTGTAACAGCACAACACAAGATCGCCGTGGGAAACAGATCGAAAATGGACTAACTTTTCACCGCTTTCATGCTTGGAGACGCAACCACGAAAAATTAGGAAACCAAACATAAGCCTTAGCTTCTCAGTCTGTATATACATGACATATAAATGACATTTATACAACAGTAAAGTATAACATCTGAGTATTGATTTATGTAGATTAACTACATTTAGAGAGGAAACAGTTAAAAGCACATGTGTGAATGTTTGTTAGCATTAGCTGTTGGAGCGCAGCTTACCTCTGTTGGATTACTGTGTTCCCACTGTTTGCAGCTTTATTCTGCAGCTCCTGAACCCATCCATCTGTAAACTGCACATGAGAGTCCAATGACCTGTAGCTTCGGAACTGTTCGGAAGTGTAGGCGCTCACACCACAAACAAGGCAGCCCAAGACGGCAGTTACACAAACCTGCGGCAGCAAGTCGTCGTCGGTGCTCCACTGTTTGTTGGGAATTTCATACAGATCCAAACCG
>JAQQZY010000027.1:33239922-33253393 GCA_030068375.1 Ostorhinchus rueppellii | reverse complement strand
CTCTTCTTTGCTGGCTGCCTTGAACTGCTGCCTCAAGCTCTTCAGCTCCTGCCTGAGCTGATGGATCTTAGTAGCTCCGTTGTTCCTGGTGTAGGGGAGCTTCACTACTTGCTCGTTTTGTAGACCGAACCTTTCTGCTTCTAGGCTGATTATAATCTTGGTCATTCACTCGAGACGTCTATCAGCTTCCCCTTTGGCAGTTGTTTCCAGGATGGTGTCAGTATCTTCGTCGAACTGGAGCCACTCCTTCTCCTTGCTACCTTGGGGCCACTTCACCCGACAATGTTCTGATGCTCTGTGTGCATTTGATGCTCATGTCACCTGGAGGCTCCGGGCACTGTGGGGTGACTCCGGGCCAGCTTCCTCCTGAGTCTCACCAGGCATTACTCCTGTGCACTGTGACACTGGCTCCTTCTGCACACACTTTATCTTGGCCTGGTGGATCCGCAGGCCATGCTGGTTCTTGCATATCTTGCCACACTCGCATACCATGGTCATTGTCATGTTTCCGTTGTTCTGTGTCATCAACCTTAGGTCCGTCCAATGGGATTCTCTTCCGCCCCCCTCTCGGGAATCCCTGGGGGTATTACTTCTGTAAGTCGATCTGTAGCTTTATGTGGGTTCTTCCTCACAAAAGATGCAGCTTGGGATGCAACCCCTCGCTACCCCGGTGCCGTCTCTCCAGGCTGTTCGCTGTCTCTCCAGCTGTCACCAATCTATACTTGGTCGTCAACCAGCCTATTCCTGGTAGTCACTGGAAGGTCCAGTAAAACAGCTCTTAAATACACCTTATGGTGCTCCTGGACACATCATCAGTGATGTAACCTGGGATCACGGGGGGTTTTGGGGGTTTCTGTTCTAGTCTGACTCAAAGAACATGATATAGATTGTTTCTTGAACATAACCTCTTCCTAAAGTGAATCACCTGAGGTTTATTTGGATTTATGAGATGTCCTTCAGTCATATTCAACCATTTTCAAGGCCTTATCTTCAGTATTAAACACTGAAGTTTAACGTTAAAGATTAAGAGGCTTAGATTTCTAGACCATATTCATGATCTAATTAAAAATCCATGAAATAAACAGTCAGAATCTGTTTATTCAATCAAACTTATTTAAGATCCATGACCTTGTGAAATGTAATAGCCTGTTAATCCTATTTAAAGCATTTAACAAATCATTACCAAATAACATGCAATGGGGTTTTTTGTACTTAGACAGAATACTTACAGGATGAGAGACTAATAGGAAGAGTTTTAGTGTGTGTGTCTGTGGGTGAAACTGTGGAACAGACTGGACCTACAGCACAAGCAACGCCAAAGTATCCACAGTTTTAAAGCACTTTACAAACAGAGGGTGTGGTCACAGTACAGGGAGGGCGGGGCCTATTTATAGTTGCTGTTCCATTCCATCATCTGCTCTTTCTTACTTTTGTTGGTTTGTGTTTGTCGTTGTTTACCTTGTTGGAAAGTGTCACTTCCGTTGTTCATCTGTAATTATTGTTAAATAAGTTGTGCAGACTCTTATTTTGATAGTTACTATATACTTAAGTTTTCCTAATCTGTTATTTACATTATTATCTTGTTATCTTTTTTTGTTTCTGCACCTTTCCTTTTTGTAAATAGGGTAGGCATAAATAAACTGTTGCTTCTGCCTATGCCTTTTGCTTATGTTTAATCTAGAAATCCCAACTGTATGTATGTATCATGTTCTGTTAAATGGACAAATAAATTACTAAATGAAATGCAAAATGAAATGATCTTGCAAAATATTGTGCACTAATAATCTTGTTTAAAGAGTTCAACAAATTATTCCCAGGTAATATGTAAAAAATATTTCATAATTGAGGAGAAAACTCATAATTTGAGAGGATGTGGATATTCCAAATGACCTACATTTTGAACCACTCGTAAATATATTTGTGTGTCTGTATGTGGAGTGAGACTCTGGAACAGTCTGGATATCCAACATAAACAATGTCAAAAATATCCACAGTATAAAGATAGACAGTCTTATACGTAGTCTATTTAAATGATATTTCTATGGCATCTAATGGGTTAAAATTTACAATATTTGCACATGATGCAAATATACTTTATTCAGGAATAAATATGAAACAAATATTAGAAAGTGTAGGAAAGGAATTGATCAAGTTAAAAAATGGTTTGACGTAAATAAGTTTTCACTTAATGAAGATAAAACAAAAGTGGTGGTTTTTGGTGGTGGTAGGGCAAAATGTGATATAAAACTGAAAGTCAATGGAATAGAAATTTAAATGGTGTATGAAACTACATTTTTAGGAGTGATTATTGACCAAAAACTCATCTGGAAACAGGAAATAGAATATGTCTAATGTCTGTCTGTCTGTCTGTCTGTCTGTCTATCTATCTATCTATCTATCTTGATCTAAACTGTTTAATACATGTTCATCCACTAATCCTATCAATACATATAAATAACTCGTGTAAAATACAGTTCTTCATTTTTTCATGGTCATCAGATATGACCCATTTGGATGTTCAGAGGCTCTGTAGTTACCATGGAAACACCATCATCTTCTACAACACTGATTCACCACTAAAATCCATGGAGTCAATGACAGTGGATGGACACATTGGATTTATGTTCAATTAATGATGGATTTTGCTGAAAAAGTCACTTAATCTTCCATTTTCACTGTTTGTGATATAATAAGCTTCGAATTTACTCTTATCTTTTATGAACATCTACATTATCAGTGAATTAAATATAGAAAAAAAACCTGATTTTTACTAAAGAAATGCAAAATAAACAGGGTAATATTACAGTAAACTGTGATAAAGCACTTCAGAAAGGGCAAATATAGAGAAAAATTTATTTGTGAACTGCCACAAAAGTCGAACAAGAACAAGTTTTATTGCTCCCGCTCCTTTTCAAGTATAAATAAATGAACTTACAGGTATTCTGTTGAACATATTTGCACGATCAGATTCTGTTGTCTGCAGGTCATTTGTGTTGTCGAATGCTTTACTCATTTGCTCAAAATATATAAATGAATGAAAATGAGGCATTCAGAATAAACATTTGACATAACTTTATTTAGACAAATTAGTTACATTTGTAAGAAAAATAGTAAATTTGAAGCCAAAAATACAAATTCAGAAAATACTGGCTGCTATCCACAACAAACACATTCAATTAAATATCCATCGCTGCAAGTTACGAAAACAGAAGCAGATGCCAGTCAATACATTCTCCATTTACTACAATATTAATGTTTCTCTGTCAAACACACTGAAGAAGTATTACCTCTAATAACATTATAGTTTACAGTTTAAAAGTACATCATAAACTCATCTGCTGCTGTGGTTTTGAAACGCTGTCAGTTTGTCCTTTTTGGGTTACCTTTTACAAAACTATTAAGTCTAAATGATAACTACCTCCTACACTGTTCACTCCTTTAAATTCACGTCCATGTTTGGTCATTTTCTCAGAATGGGAGTCAAATAAAGACAAAGTGTCCTTTGTTTGAGCCAGTCTTCACTGTACACTGTCAGCAGACATGGAGCAGGAAACAAAATAACCAGTCCAGAGTGTAAAGTGTGAAACCGGTCAGCACTGAAGCATCAATCCTTTGGCAAAGTTCGACTTAATTCCCTTGGGAACAGATTTCAATCAGAAATGAAAAGGAATCCTGGACCTGCTCACCCAACTATCAGATAATTCCACAAGAAACAAAACAAACGCAAATTATAGAAAGGAAAAAAAAAGTTTTTAAAAAAATTCTTAAAATGAAATGACCACTTTATTCCTGTAATATTACACCTTTATTCTTGTAATATTATGACATTACTGTAACTACTCCATCATGTGAAATACCCAGATGTTAACAATATTGCATAAAAAGTGTTATTTGTGACAATCAGAACACTTTCCTATTGTTATATAATATATACTGACGTATTGCACAGCCCTACATACTGATACTCAACATTTTAATGATACAAAGAAATAGAGAATACAGTATTTCGTGGAATATATTCATGAGTAGCCTTTTGAGTCATGTCATCCCATCTGACCTGGAAGCTCTTCGTGGTCTCAGAGGACGTAGATCTGTACTTCTGGGCAAATCCCTCAGGGCTTCAGGACCTTTGGTTTGACCAGGTCCAGGAAACTGAGCATAGCAGAAAGTTCTGGCTTTCTAAAATCATCAGTGTGAATGTGCAGCAGGGGAATTCTTAGCTTTTCCTGAAACAATAACTGCAAAATTAAAAGCAAAGTTGATGCTTTGGATCCAAACCTAGAATTCTCAAAGTGCCTAAAAGCAGAAGCAGGAGGTCCAGGAGCAGGTTTTGGTGGGTTCTTTGGCCTCAGCGTTTCCTTCCAGGTGGTGCCAGGGCTGGGATCCTGCTGCCTCTGCCCATGGGCCGGGTCTTGGCTCCGACCGACCAGGCCTGCTTCAGCCTGGATCCACCGACGGCCCCCCTGCCTGGAAACGCAAAGCATCAACACACATGACCTTTAGTGGAACAGTGACAACATGCAGGATCTCTGTGGAAGTGCAGTGTGTCTGTGTGTTATTCAATAAACAGTGAGGAGAGGAGCCTGCATCTGTGCTGATGTGAATACAAACAGGAAGGATTCATGAGCTCAGCAGCTCAGGATGATGTGGCTGAAGACGCTGGGACACACCAGCTCCTTTAATTGTAGACTGCTCAATCTGAGGCTATACTGTGGTCAGCGCACAATGCTACTGTTACTGGTGAAAACAAGAGGAAAAATGTCAAAAATGTGACACCTCGAGCAAGAATATAAATCCTCGCAGTAGTAGAAAGAACAGCATCAGCTCTGACTTCACATGTGAATAAATGAATGATACTGTTGGAATGAAAATGTTGACCAACTTCAGGGTCCAAAACTCTTACAGGAGACAAAATGGACAGGATTTTTGTCAACTTTCATTATGTTTACACTTATCTAGAGCTGCAACTAAAGATTATTGTAATCATCAATTAAATATTTGAATATTTACAGTAGGGATGCACCGAATATTCGGTAACCAAATATATTCGGTCGAATACTGCAAAAAACCCCACATTCCTCCTTCGGTGGAGTGAGTTAAAACCAAGGCCAAATAGTAACATGTGATGCAATGATGCAATCAAACAACGTGCAGTGGCGCTGTGACCTCTGACCCTCAGTAAAATGTCAGTGGTGTGGAGGTATTTTAAAGTGTTGGAGAGCGAGAAAAGAACTGCAGTTTGTAACGAGTGTTCAACCAAACTATCTAGAGGAGGTTCCGCTGCAAAGTCTTTTAGCAAGACTGCGTTAATTTATCATTTAAAAGATGAACAGGTGCAGAGTACGACAGACAGACAGACAGACAGACAGACGGCTGCAGCAGCCAAAAGGGAAGCTTCTGTCCCAGCACGCCCACTCCGTCCGTGGACGACGTTTTTGAAAAGATGAAAAAGTTCGCAAAGGACAGCACCAAAGCAAATGGAATTCCAAAGAAGCTAGTGGAGGTCATGGCTTTGGATGATCAGCTGTTTAGTGTTGTGGAGGACACTGGCTTTGGAGGCTTCTGGAGCACACTGAGCCCCGTTACACGATACCGAGCAGACGGTAGGACAAGAATTCATTTGTTGTGGGTTTATCCACTTTAATGCACTTTAGTTTTTTTGGAATGTATGTTTTGTTTAGTTTGAAGGACTAATATAAATGAAAGACTTTGTTGGGCTTTTTTTGAAAAGCAAAGGCAACTGGAATATTTAAAAAATGCCAGAATATTCAGTAAACATTTACTTTCTTTAAAAAACATGTCTGAAAATTGATTCTAGGCTATTTATGCACTATTTAAAAAATAGTGAAAAACTTAACAGCATTGGATATTCTGTATTCAGCCAAGCTTTTATATTTTATTCGGCTTCGACCAAAAATTTTCATTTCGGTCCTTCTGTAATTTACAGCCTTTCAACACTGATCCCACTGCACTGACACTACATCAAGAACCATCGTTCATGTAGACCTGAGAACTCCATGGATCCGGATCACTGTGGGGAACCTTTGTCCAACACCACAACACAGTTACAGACACAAACGGGAGCTAAACGTCTTTGTCTTTTACACACTGAAATACATCCATAGTCCCTGAATGTTTTCATACAGACTGAAATATGCAAATCCCCTCGTCTTCCTTTGGGAAACCTTGTTTTGAAACATAATTTTCTCACACATTTGTTGCCAAACTCAGCCCATTTTTACTCCTAAAGCTTTCCTGGATGCAGGTTTTGGACCAAATCAGGATTTCACTTCCCAGTTTATATCACCTGGTTCAAACTACATCCTTATTTCATTCTTTAAACTTATTCATCTTAAATTTACACTTTTCCTGAATATGAAGAATGCGATGTATATTTAGTAGCTGGGATAGGCTCCATGCGACCCCCGTGACCCTAGTAGGATAAAGCGGGCATAGAAGATGAATGAATGAATGGATGTATTTACATAAAATGAAATAAGGCTGAGCAGACAGAACTTCATATATGTTGTGTGTACAGTCATTAATGTTTTCTGCCCTAATTTGTGTTTTCTATACTGTTTATGCTATTTCTTATTTGTGGTTATAATTTACACTTGTCTCATGCACTACTATTATATTTATTTGCATGTAAATATAGGCAATAATAATCTAATGCAAAAAAAAAGTTAAAATGAAGGTTCTTGTAATGTGACATAACTATTTTTATTAAGTTATTCATGGTGTGTTGCCAAAATATCACTGAATATGGGTACGAAGATGCTACGCCAGGGTGGAAATATATTTTCATATGCAGCATTCTGTTCTGGGAGACAGGAAACATACTGGAGTAGCTGTGACATGAAGTGTTTCTCACACATATGTCCACTGTGTATGGCTCTCACATCGAGCGTTGGGGAGGTGGTTGAGAGCCTCGGCTGTATGAATGCTTTACCTTGTGCTGGCTGAGTTCTCTGAGACACCACGGTCCTGCGTGAGTGTTGTTTACAGCCGTCCCTGCCCATGAGGTGAGCCTTCCAGGCCTGGAAAAGGGACAAAGTAGCTCAGTAAGTCAGGCTCTCTCCCTGGTACGTTCTCAATGCGGCGACTGCGGGTGACTGTAGGCGCAGTCAGGGCCTGGACAGGTGCCCTCCCTCCCACTAACACTGCACTCATTCATTGGGTTTGTGCTCTGAGCTCTGGCACTCACAGTGTTACTTTCTGAGTGTTTTTTTTCTTCACTGAAGCTTAAGGGTGTGTTTGGTGAGAAACTGCTCACAATGTTGTGAAACAGTCAAATTTAGCCATCATTTCTGTATCTTACCTTACCCACATACACGGTAAACTGCAGAACACATTTCAGTTGCATAATAATCCAAACTCCAAGGCGGGGGTGTCAAACATACAGCCCACGGGCTAAATCATCCACTCTGGTTCTCCAGTGCAAAAATGGCACTGAGGATATGTGCAGTCAAAGGTGTGGAACTGGGTTGAGTTCAGGGGTCACATGTGATCTCCTGACCTGTTACGTCATCAGCAGTCATTGATGCTGCTGGAAATAGATGTGACAACTTTGGTTCCGTGCCGTCAGCAGCTGTAACTGTGTCTGTTGCATGGGCTTTGGGCATCTTGTTGCGGCTATCAACCACAAACCGCAAAAATGTGATCTATAACACGCTGAAACAGCATTAAAAGGTCGATCAAATGATTAAGTTGTTTACAAAGAAAATACTTCCATTTGTGTGTCTTTTTCATCACACTACTGCACTGTTTTGCTGTGTTTACCTCTATCTTGCTGATGATTCGAACAGAATTTTGGGAGATTTCTCCTACCTCTGTATTTGTAGTGTGGTCCTGAAAAATATCCATTTAGGGGATCAAACAGCCCTCCCCTTTAGCCCTTCCCCTCTGAATCATCGAGAATTGGTACAACCCTACCCCCTCTGAATGTGCAAAATAGAGGGGGAGGGGTAAGGGGTGACTTGGGACTGGGCTGCTGGTAGTGAATGTACAAACTACACAACATGAACGCACCATCAGCCGGTTTCCTCAGCAGCCTCTGTGTGTGGTTTCCTGAACACAAACTGCACTGTGTAAACTTTCAAACCGTCCTCACCCAGACTTATTAACTTAACACAACTCTTCTGCTTTCTCCATCATGGGGGAGTGTATGTGTGTGTGAATGTGTGTGTGTGTGTGTGTGTGTGTGTAAGACATAATCAGGTGTTAATGATCCATTCAAACAGGGATGCTTTCACCATGGTCATGTGCATTCCATTATTTTTCATGAAGAGTTAATGGTTTCAAAGTGAATGCAGAACCCGGTACAGGTTTGAAAATACACAAACTGGAGGGACACTGCTTGGTTACTAAAAATGCATTGGTTAAAGGTTCAGTGTGTAATCTTTAGTGGCATCTAGAGGTGAAGGTAGAAACTGCACTCAAACATAGTCGATGGGAGTGATGCAACTTAAGGCTGGATGCCTCCTACGATGAAATTGTAAAATAAAAGATTACAAAAAATAAATTATAATCAAACAGTAAGTCAGTCGAACCCTGTGTTGGACATAAAAGCTGATTTTTAATCCATCCACCTTCTGCCTCAGCCCTCAGATCCTTAGCACAACATGAAACACCTGTTATGACATCACTGAATGGGGCGTGGCAACAAGCATTGTATGCTTTGAATGAAGTAACTACTCATATTCCTGCTTCGTTTACGTTTTCACACATATCCTTCCGTCTATAATTTATTTAATTTGGTAAGAGGTGAAATCATTATGTTTTGCCAAGCAGCTGTGATTGTTTTCTTTACATGTAAATTGTAAATTTAATATGAACTAATGCGTAAATGCATCATTTGTATTCCGTCACATACTCACAAGCAGCTGCTTATCTAAGCAGTTCTCTCTGCTTGAAAATCCTTAAATATTTTATCGCTGTCCAAAACAAAGAGCTCCTCCTGTATGATCCACCCCAAATATACCATTGAGGCTCTTTTCACCTTCTGTTTGTCTTCCAATTCGATCACACAGTCCAGAGTTTCATTTCCAAAGTGCTGTCGCTAACTAGGACAGGTCCTGATCAGGCTAGCATGAGAGAGAGAGAGGAAGAGTGGCTCCTTGAAAGACAAGCTGCATGATTCATGAGACTATGACAGAAACCAGAACAGCACAGAATGAAAGGTAACACTCGCTTAGTGGGGGAGGACAATCTTGTACATGCTATATCAAGGATTAGTAATGGATGAGCACCATTCTGGACCAAATGTAGGATTACCTCTTATCACATGGTTATAAGTCAGTCCTTAAGTTATGTTCTCTCTATTATGATTCTTAGTAGCTCATAGTTTTTTTGTTAGGCACAACAGCATAGACTGTAAAATAGGACAGTACATGACATGAACTGGTCAATGTAAAGTGAGGGGGAGGAGGAGCCCCAAAGTTCCATGAATGCATTTTTTGTATTGTTTATGAACTAGAAATTCCACTGATGAAGTGTTACCCAAATTAATCCTTTAAGCTTGAAAGAATGTTTGCTGACCAGGTAGGAACTGTATGGAGCTGTCTCATAACACCCACTGGTGCGTGGGCTGCTGTTTAGAAGCTTAGAGACTGGTATTTTGCTGAGAAGGACATGTTCTGGTACCCTAAATGTTTTGCCCACTTTGCATTTATTTGAAAAACTGAAGTGGCTACTAACACAGTACTGTGGCACCAAATATGGGTTTGTCTATTACCACAGAGCCAATCAGTACCCTCGTTATATCATGTCTAAACTTACGTCCCAAAAAAAGTACCAAGGTGTTCATTTAGTGAATAGGTCAACCTGAGACACAGTGGAGACTTAGCTCACTCAGTGACATATTGAACTGTATGGCAGAAGACTCGGGTTCAATTCCTAGTCAGAGTAGTAGTTTTTTGTTTGGTTTTTTTTTCCTAAAGATTTTCAAAAGGGGGGGGGGGTTGTCCAACATTGATATAAATCAGCCACTGGGACAATGTTCAGAGTGCAGAATTTCACAAGACTACAGCACTGAACTGACACAGAACTGAAGTCACACAACTGCATCTGTTATGTAGCTCCGCCCACCTTCTCCAGCTTCCAGAGCAAAGAACAACAGAAAACAACATACAGAGTATTCAGAACAATAATTCCTATTCTATACTATATATGATCACTAATTTGTTGTTTCTTCCATCAGTTGCCACAGTACTGTGGTAGCAAAGTGCACAAAAGAATACACTGAAGTATACACCTTATATCACCACAGTACTGTGGCAACAAGAGGTTTATGAGTTCATGTAACAGTATCCATGACTGGCTTGAGTACAAATGCTAACATTTGTTTGGTCTGTGACAAACCGATATTTTGTGTGACCGTACTGTGGCACGACCCATTGCCTTTAAAAATATTTGTGTCTGGCTCAGTAAAACATACAATTATGTCTAGAAAACCATTGTGGACCTGTTCAGTGATACACGACTCAGGTGGTGAAACAAAACAGTAACATAAAGTATCTCCAAAATGGATCCCTTTTAGAGTAATGATGACTGTAACTCTTTTGTATTAATAGTGACATGATTTACTCAACTGGAAAGGAGTTCCATTAAAGCAAAACATACTTATGATCATAATAACAAGAAACGGTTGTAAATCAGATATGTTTAGGTAATCAGTTGGATGTTCCATTCACTTCTGCATTTAATGTATAATTTTGTCTTCAAAATGAACACCTTTCCCTCTTCATAGATTAAAAAGCTTGATACATGTTATATATAACATGTATCAAGTTATAGATCAACCTTATAGATCACCCAACAGAATCTATAAGGTGGACAAGAATCCTATTTTACATTTTAAAAGTCCAACCTAATGATGTTGCTGTATTTTCCATCATGATATTCAAATGAGTTCAGGTCAAAGGTCATGTTTGGTCATTCTTTGGAGCTGATATGTATTAAATATAGTATTTAAGTATTATATGCATGAATGATACAGAAGTGGATCAAATTGCGTAAGACCTTTGATGTGATTTTTAGTAAATATTGGTGGTTGAAGGTGATGTCAAATAGGGTTGAGTTCAGCAGCTGCTGTAGCAGCATCTGGAGGTTTAGACAGTTGGAGAAGATCAATATATGGCATCAGAAGATGGATCCTTCTTGAAATCAAAAATTCAACTATTTGTGAGTAAGTCTATGAAAGTGGGCCAGGTAGAGACAGAAAACAGACAAACACTAAGGGAATGTTATGTTCAATGCTAACAAGTTATTTCAACCTACTTGATATATGTTAACATATGCAGTTTTAAAATGTGGTTTAGATTTTACTATACAGATAAACATTCTAAGTGGCAGACCACAAAATCTAATAGTGAATTAATACTAACTTTAACTAGGTTATGGTATTGATTAAGTTCATGAAACATTTGCATAACAGAATTCTCTGATGGTGTAGCTTCTTGATTATAATAACAGCAGAGCGATCTGTTGTTAAAAAAAAACAAAACAAAACTATTTTACTAAGCAAAGACATGTTAATCAAACCAAAGTAGCCTGTGCAATCAGATGTCTATCTAATCCAATGTAGAATGAATGCTAAGCTAAGCGACCTGTACCAATAAGTAGTAGAAAACTCTAAATTATCAAGTGAAGAAGTTGTCAGTGTGACTTGTTTGTTTGTTAAGAGAGAAAATGTTTTATTCATTACGCAGAAGCAATGAAAGTTCAGTTTTGTGAAGGAAGTACCTGTCAATCAAACCCGACTTGGTCAACATGGACGTCTCACAACTGCAACCACGGCTCTTAATTATGAATAAATTATGGTTGAATACAGGTGAGTTCTATGAAACTACACTCTTCAAAAATGGTCATGAACAAGGACATTACCTCTGGAGATGAAAACATCCTTTGGACCTAAGATATAAAGACATCTACTGGGCATTTTAGCATGGAGGACTCAGTTTTTGGAGCTCCTACTGCTATTAACCTACAGCGCTGACTTTATTTGGAGGATACTGCTTGATAAAACTGATAGTACATAATCCAGCAAAACTCTAAATATAAATTCATACATCGTGCATGGTGGTGTTAATCCTGCTTGCACCTTGTCTACCAACACCCAATTTGGACATTTCCTCTACTTTCAACTTTTTTTCTTTAAACTGAAGGGAATCTTTGGAATGTGATTGCAAATGTGATTTCTTGTCTTGACAAATGAGGCAGCCCTTTAGGAACAAAGGCCCCTTTTCTTTTGAAGTCTTTAAAGGCCAACAATAGCGGTGTTTTACCTCCACACCTGTTTACTCCCCAAGCCTAATATTAAATTCTTTCTGGTTTCTGAGGTGACGCAAATGATGTATTGATGGTCAAGCCCAAGTTCTATGAACGCCTGAACAGACAATGAAATTAGCATCAGATCAGAACAGATGTATTTTTATTTCTGTTGCTTATGCTAGAACATGTTAATTTTGTTGCATCACAGGAACAGAGATTGATAAGACAGTCATAGCTGCTGAATCTCACCTCCTCTCCAGGCATAAAGTTGTTGTGGCACAAAGGACAGTGGTTGAAGCCTTTACCTGAGCTGGGGGCTGCAATAGACAGAAACATGACACTTTTAAGCCTGTTACACAATTTTAGAAAAGGTCTCCTCAAGTCCTGCTGAGCAAAAGATACAATCATCCCACCAACAGTTGAAAACATTACAATAACCTCTGGAGAACAAGATACACAATTTATGGTGTAGATTTTCAATGTGGCTGAGACTTTATTTAAACCAACAGAGATGATGAGGGGGTGATGTCAAGTTTATGTCCACACAAAAGACCTCCCTGTGTCAATAATTTATGCTGACATATGGTTGTTGACGGACACTAAAGCCACATGTTGTCAACCAATTTTCCAAATTTCAGTTTAGAAAATGGAAAGCAGTTCTTGAAATCCATTGTGGGTATCTGCTAATATACTAACCCCAATTGTGTGTGCAGGTTGTGATTTTATTTTGTCAACAGAACACGAATATTCTGCTATTTAGAATTTTAAAAATGGATAGACCACTCAGCTGCACTGGGAACTAAGAGCAGGGGTACTTTAAGGACAAAGTGTGAAACAATCACTGTTAAAACCAGGAGGGATATAAAAAAAAAGAGAAGAATGTTTTTTTCCCCAAGCTGCGGTTGATGAATAACCCTTTGAGGAAGTGTGTCTTTTGCACACAGATGTATGGATTCATCCAAGTGAGGAAGTGTTTGGAGTCTTCTGTGATAGAATGCAAATAAATGATCAAAACTGGTCTGAACATTGGGGAGAGCTGAGGTGTTAGTTAGGGCTGCACAATATACCGCAAAAATATTGTCATCACGATAACAGAGTGTGTGATATTCCTCATTCAAAGCTGTGCACTAATGTCTCTTCTTTTCTTTGTGTGAACTTTCTGTTTTCCACACCATGGGGTACCACAGTGGTTTTCTCT
>JAQQZY010000027.1:33224496-33235104 GCA_030068375.1 Ostorhinchus rueppellii | reverse complement strand
GACACCCAGATGTTTTCCAGGACCATCATATCCTTCTTGTATTTGTCAAGCACCTTTCACATGACCAGTACCAAACAAACCCTTTTTCTGTGGGATCAACCTTTAATTGAACATAGATACGGAGTTTGTTCTGCTTGTTGTTTATCTGTGCATTGGACTTTTGTAAAATAAATAAATAAATAAATAAATTTAAAAAAAAAAAAAAATAATAATAATAATAATAAATAATAATAATAAACAATAAACAGAAGTTTAAAAAAAAGAACATAGATACTGAATCACAGGTGATTCTGCCCTTGTTGTCTCTATGGCGGGTATTATAGTGGTTGCATTCTGACTTTTATCATGACACTCATGACACTTTAACACCAGTTGTCATCCCCTTGTGGACTTGTAGACTAATGTCGCAAATTCACCTCAATCTTCCACTGTTTTTGTAAGGGGGTGCTACCCAACACTCTTTCTTAATGAACATCTGTTACCTGTTTACCTCTGATCCCTGATGCTCATGGATCAATTTCAGCACCTTAATATTCTACTGATTCTTGGATCATTTTTGATTAATTTAGAGTGGTGACTAGAATACCAACAGCAGCATCAAAATAATCTATATACCTGAAATTGGAAAATTAATTAAATTACCATAGTAACACTTGTGCTAATTATGCCTAATGCTATAATCAAACAACCTCCACTTAATTTAGAATCTGCATCACAGCAAAAACACCTTTTTTCATATTATTGTAAACAAACTTTAGGCACTAAAAGGTTATTCAAGTATTTGAGATCATTCCTGTGTCTTGCAGCATTAGCAGTGATATTGTAGGTCATGTGATATCTGTTTCAGGCATGTTAGAGTATTTGCAGATTACTTCTAAAATGTGGTGAAAATGCGAGAGCTGACATAGAACATTTTATTTACTAAGAAAAGTATTTACAAATGCAGTAGAGATGATGTAGCCTCTGTTAATTAAGTGAGATCTGCATATTTAAAATATATTTTGGTGAATAAAAGTCATAAAAGAAATAAAACAAAATCACAATTGCCATCAGACTAGTAGAGTGAACCATTTTGTCAGCATTGTTTTGAACAGGCAGAGCTCTCGATCTGTGAGACTAGAACCAACCTAAAATATTTTTGAAAATGGAAAAAAACAAACAAACAAACCAAAAAAACAAAACAGAACACATTTCACAATAATATCAAATTCATCCCATAAAAGCCTTTAGATGGAGCTCTGTGCAACCGGCATGGACAATGAAGTACTATATCCTGTGCTGAAGTAGTTAAACCCTTTAAAATGCTGTTGCTGGGCAACTGCCAACAAAAGTAGATACCAAAAGGCTATTTGTCCTCTCTGTTTCAGGGTTTTCTGCATCTCAATGCCACACTGATGAAACAAGCTGAGAAGGACAACAGTGATTTACGTCTGTGGGTTGTTTTTATGCCACTGCTCATGTCCTTTCTAGTACTCCTCAGCATTTTCCATCTCGTTAAAGTTACTCAAATGAAGAATGTCCATCATATGTGAATTTGATAGTATACAAAGTATGAAGTTACGTCAAGTGTTTTTATGTGCTAAGCTTCTTTTCTGTTTGATCAGGGATACGCACTTGCTCTACCAGTCTTCAGAGTGTCTTTGTCGACTTTGGAAGCTTCTTTCTTGGGTGTTTGTTCTTTGGTGCTGTCATTACCCTTTTCCTTTACAGAGAAACAGATGAACAAGACAGATAGCAGTGCACTTTGAAAAACAAAAGAAAAAAGCAGAAGACTGTTTTTTATAGTGCCTTGAAGAGCAATAATATATTGAATATATAACAATGTTATGGCAAAGTCATTTTGTAAACAAAAACAAGAAAAGATCTGTATACAAGCAGGCTTTGGAAGAGCTGATGTAATCACAGTGTGATGACAGTTCCACCTACTGAGATCTCCTTCAAAGCAGCCAGCTGTTCTTGCAGAGAGTGGATCTCCTCCTTCTCCTTTTGTCCATCCTGTAGACCACCTCCTTTCTTCAAAGGTGGAAATGCACCATGCCATTAGTCGTATGCACATGCATTTCCTTCTTAAATCACAACCTCTTTTCGTTTCCTTTTTGTTTATTGGTCTGCTTATGTTTTATTGCTATCTCACAATTATTCTTTCAAACCCTTCCATCATTCAAGATATTTTAATTAGGTTTTCCCCTCATACAACCAATTGTGTTTGACAACACAGTTTAATAAGTTAGAATTTTAGTCAATTAGAAACAGTAAATTAAAACCTCCAGTTTCAAGCTGTAAATCCACTATGTATATCCTACAGCTAAGTGTTTCTCAATTAAATCAACAGCAAGTGTCAACTGCTGGATCGACTACTTCAATGATTACCTGTTGTAACAGTAAACACCCACTGTGTGAAATTTAGTCAGTCAGAGCATTTCACTAAGTTGGAGCTGAAAAATAAGTTTACAGTTTCATGCACATTATGTTAAGTAGTGGAGACTATTAACAATCTCATTCCATTTCATTGTAACAGTGACAAGTGATGTTAAACATTAATGTCAGTTTAATATAGAGCATGTGACCTTATTGACAGGTAACCAAATCAACCAGACTGTCACTGTAAATAAATGATTACACCCTTCCCCCAACCATTTAGAGAATCCAGGTTACGTGTGAAGTTGGCTTTTTTTTTTTTTAAATTTCAACAGAATCCAGATAACTACTGAACAAGACCACAAACTCAAAGCAATCAGTAAAAAAATATCAAAGTAAATATCACCCTAACCATAAACAAAATGTAGCTGTCACAGGTTTTTATCTTTTGAACTATTAAATTCCCTCAAAGTCCATGTTTTCAGTTCAGAAATCTAATATTTGCCATTGACCATTATTCAGCATCAGTTTCTGGCAATTTCAGTGGTTTCTGAAATGTCTTATTGGTTCTTAATTATGTGGCCAAATTTCTAAATTTAACTCAACGTGCAATAACCTGCTCTGCCTCCTAGTACTTTTTATTCAAATGCGCAATAACTTTCTTTCTTTCTTTCTTTCTTTCTTTCTTTCTTTCTTTCTTTCTTTCTTTCTTTCTTTCTTTCTTTCTTTCTTTCCCTTCCAGTGCCTAATTATTATTATTAGTAGTACTCTATTTTATAAATGGGTATCTGTGTTTGTCTGTGCAACAACTGATTTTATATGTTTTAGCTGTGTTTATGTTGTAGCTGCATCCATGTCGTGCTTCTGTTTTTATTCATGTCATTTTTCTTATCTGTTTCTATCTCTGTGACTCAGGGAAACACACAAGAATTCCAATGTACCTATACTGCAATGTATCTGTGCAAATGGCACATAAAGTCTATTGTATTCTATTCTATATTAGCCCATGTCTATTTTTAACATTATTGGAAAAAACAAAGCCAAGAAATATACAACACAGGCCAAGTTGATTTTAAAAACTTACATCTATATATACTCGATACTGCAGGCTTAAGTTCAAAGAGCAAGGCAGAAATCTTGGCACCCTAATAGACTCCACCAAAACAGCCTTTTTACAACTTCAAAATATTGGCAGAATCAATGGTGTCCCAAACAGAGCAAGAGAAGCTCACTGAGCCATTCACGTGAATCAACTATTGTGATGATCATTTAAATGGACTTTCCAAACACTGTGTAAAGTAGACACTAACACTACGTTCAGACTGTAGGTAAATGTGGCCCAAATCTGTTTTTTTTTTTTTTTTTTTTTAAATTTCTCCCACATGTGACCTGTATTCAATCTGATAAAGACAGTTCGAACAGCACAAATCCTACTAAGGCCACTTTAATATGTGGTCTTAAACCCGATACATATCTGATATTTTGCAGTGCAACAACAGTTTAAGTGGCCAGGTCGCATTTATTTGACTTTTGCGTCACTGAAATGCAACAAATGTCATAATTCTGTGTCTGAGGAGGAGGAGCGATGAGAAAAACATATTTCCTTCCGTAAACACAGCGCGTACCTGTGTGGTCATGTATTACTAAGGCCCTTTTGTACATTCAGGTCACTTCAGTGTCACATTCAGTTCAGACTCATGACTGATAGAAGTCGCAATTAAGCTGTAATATGAACAAGCACACACAAAAAAAAAATCAGATTTCACCCAAAAATCCAAATTGTGCCTTTAAACCTGCTGTCTGAACGAAGCCTAATTCAGTCCAAAGTAAAAACAAACAAGGACATATTCACTCCATTTCTAAAATGTGACTACTGGCTTCCAGTTAGTAACAGACCAGACTCTACTGTGGTGCTGTTAGTTTATATATCACTGTTAACTCAGGTCAGCTAGTCAACTTCAAACTGAACATGTTGAAGCAGCATTTATCTGTTCATCTGCAAACAAATGAAATAAACTGCCAGTAGAAGATAGATTTTCCCCAAATATTGACATTTTTAAATCCAGGGTGTTTCATGTGAAACTTGTTCAAATTATTTTCCTATTGCACTGCAAGTTTTGTACAAGTCTGTTCACAGTGTACTATTTAATTCTATTTATTTAATAAAATGTATTAAATGGACTTTAACTGTTTCAGCACTTTGCTTTTATTCTCCTCTCGACATCCCATTCATGTAAAGCACGAAGAACTACCTTTATATATGAAATGTCTTATATAAACACACTTGCTTTGCTTTGCCTACAGTCATTCTTAAATGTTGCCAACCCGACTCCTAACTGTGGTGTGGTCAGGTTGGCAGCAGTTTACCCAAATGACAGCATTGTGAGACATTCCAACTGAGCCCTACTCTAACATCATGGCTAATGAAAAGCCCAAATCTTTAATAGTGCCAGAAAAACAAGCATAATTGCCAGCATCTTGCTTTTTACACTGCACCCTGTCTGCGTTCATGTGTGAACCGATTTGTTTGCTGGTCGCATTAGATCATATTCATAACAGTGTAATGCAAGAATGTTACTAGTTTTCATACAAAAAGACAAGGTCTGCATTGAAAAAAGTGGAATTTCAAGAAATTAAAAAAGGCATTTCGAGTGCCAAATCGAACTATGCCTTCTCTTGGTGTTACTGTCGGTTAAAAAAAATAAAAAAAATAAACTTAAAAAAAACATAATGCACATGTGGTATAGCGTGCAAAGACTTATTGTCAGTTTGTAACTGTGCTCCAATGCCCATCTGTCATGTCGGTTATGCCTTATACCTACCAGCTGCTCCTCACTCACAACAGTATGACCACACCCATGTCCAGGCACAGAGAACATATCCATACAAAGTCAAAGATAGACTTTATTTAAACAATTAAATAGTTATCTTTCAAAGAATTTTGTGTATGATTTGGGGGGATTAAAGGGATCTACGTTGAGAAATGGAGTAAAACATTCATAATAATAAGTTTTAAGTACATAACAGATCTGAAATTCTACTTGTGCTCATTTTAAGGTGTTTTCATAACATCTATGTTTGCATCATGAAATATGTCTTCAATATCTCAGAGCAGACTCTATTTAGTGCTATGATGCATTCATGTCACCTGTGTCTGATTGTGGACCAGAGCAAATGTACCCTTGACAAAAAAAAACCCAGGACAGCTACTATAGTGGAGGGTGAGGGGGTCAGCTGTCAGTGAACATTAAGCACAGAACCTTGAATGAAAGACTGAGACATTCTTGCAATAGAGAAAAAAATAGGTTTCTCACCTGAGTCTCCACCAACATCCCATTGATCTTGGCAAAGCCGTCAAAGAGGGTTTTGTAGAGGAAATTCTTTCGAGCTGCAGCATCTTTGGGTGGAAGGTAGCCCAGAACGGAACTTTGATGCTTCTGGTACATGGATAAGACGATTCGCACTGCCACTTCTCGAACAGCTGATGCACTGTGCTCCAGTGCTGCTATACAGAACTGACAGAAACACAAGGGTCTTATATTAGCATGTGTGCAAGGATTCTGCAAACACAGCTTATTAGGCAGTTGCTCATTGCTCCGATATCATTTATATGTGTCTACAATATGATTTCTTATGAATAAAGAGGCAACAGCTTGACAGTGAAGCCAGTGTGTAAGTATTTGAAAGTGTAAAACTCTTGACAACCACTAGATATTGCATCTAAGAAGTGCCTTGCAAAGATCTCTGCAGAAATTCACAATCATTTGGTTTTCAGGCGTCATTTAGGCTTTCAGATTTTTCTAAAAACGGTCACATCTGCACACGTTTTTTTTTTTAATGAGTGGGAAAAATCAGTTTTCTAAAATACCCAACTATGTGTAAACGTAGCCTAAGTCTTGCACTTTATTTATTTGTAACTGTATTGGTGGTCCCTTTGTACATTATTCCTCCATTAATATCTTGAGGTTTGCTTAATTTCACTGAGTCAAACTTTGAGAACTTCTGTTATTGAACACAAAGCAACTGTAGCTATTTAGTGGATGTGTAACTATATTCATCAACAGATTAACGTATACCATTTTTATCCAGTCAGTAAGGTAGTGGTAGAATTAGCTACATAACTCTGCAATTCCACATTTTATCCAGATTTCTTCAATCACAGCACTTCTGGCTCTGCAAAGATGGTGACAACCAAAACACAAACTCAAGAATTCAAGGTGAAAGTTAAAAAATGAAAGATTAATATCATAGTGACTACATCCAATTTTTTTATTCTGTCCATCTGAATGACAAATGAAGAAAAAAGAAAACCCATCTAACAAGTCAACAATAAAAAGCAGCTTTGGTTTTTTTGTCACTGGTCGCAGTAGCTATGTTGATCCCATTATTGCTTCAGAACCTGAGCAGATTAACACATGGAGTGTCCCATGGTGTCCAGTTTTCAGTATCTATTAAAGGTGGGGTCTGAGATGTTAGAAAAATGGTTCAAGCAGGCTACACTTTGAAAAGACACAATTCAAAAGTCCCAGCCCCTTTCTTCAGACCTCCCTCCCCCTTGCCCCCGAAGCCACACCTCCAGACTCCAGAACACACAGTGCAGGGGGCAGGGACATATGGCAGTTGATTTTTGATAGACATATCAGCGTGGGTGTTCAAATTATTGGATGTTGTTTTTTCAGTCCTGTCGGTCCCACAGGTGACTAAAACTTCTAATTTTTGTGTCAGAGCATTTAATTATTTGTTTGCAATCAGGGTGTGAAGGAGGTTTTTAGCAATGTAGTAAAAAATGCTCCAGGAAAACATGTCAGACCCCACCTTTAACTAACATTTCTAACAAGAACCTGAATATTCGAACTCCGAACTATGACTTTCACTAAGTTATAGAACAGTTCATGCTTCAAAAGTTGGTTTAAAAGTTGGATAACCAGAGCCTGGGGCAGTTCACTATGCACTTGGATACAGACCCCAGAACGCCAGGATAAGAGACCACACCTCATCCACTCTTATCCTGAACACCGGTACACCATGGGGGTGAATCCTCAGCCCCCTCTTTTTCTCTCTTTTCACCCAGGACTGTTCCATCATCCATGCAAGCAACACCATCATCAAGTGTGCCAATGACAGAAGATGATTCAGGACACTCAGGACTAAAACAAACAAGCAGTTAAATGTACTCCCCCTCCATACTACTGTGCAATACTTACCCTACCTCAGTGCAATAATCACAACATATGCACCTTGTTTTTCTTAATCTAGTCTTGTATATATCTATCCTATACTGCCTGTATATATCTTTATTTGTTGTACATCTCACCAGTAGTATAAACTTAGGTTTTTGTATAGTTCAGCAGTTTTTTGTATGTACTTTAGTATGTATATTTAATGTTTTATCTTGTAGCTTTCGAACATTGCTTACATTTTTCAGTATTTTGTATGATATTTTATAGTCCTTTTTTTGCAGTAAGGTATTCTATTCTATTAAAACATGATGTAATGGATTTTCATTGTTTTATGTGAAGCAGTTTCAACTGTCTATATGTTTGAAAGGTTCTGGACATTACATAGGTTGAAAAAAATTCAGATTGGAAAATACACTATTCACTTCAATTTTCTTAGTTTCTCCCTGAAAAAGAAAAACATTTACGAAGCAATGTTTGCTCCATCAATCATTGTTTTTGTCTGCAAAGTCTCATTGTTGGGAAGTCCTCTGTCAGAAGTGTACATCATGACGTAAAACAAGCCCATTATCTGACATAATCTCTGTCAAGAGAGTGGAGGCACAATGGCAATCCTACCACTAGAGAACATTAACATCCTGAGGTAAAGTGTGTACAAAGGCCTCCCATCCCTGGCTCAACAGGCTTAGGGAAAGGCTGCTATTATCCTCTGTTGTCTCTGTCAACCACTTCTCATTTTAATTACAGGAAATTCAATCACCTCCTCTTTCACTGTGGGTGTCGCCTCTGAGAGGATCTCCTGGAAACATAGGATGAAAAAGGAAAAATGTTCTACCCTTTGCTGTACTAACACTATAGAATGGCTAAGAGGAGCTGCATAAGCTGAACGGGCACGGACAACAAATGCCAGCAGAAGCTTTAGCCACAAGCACCACCTCCCATCATGTCAGTTTTCCACAATTCTGAACATTTAATTTGGATATAGGTTACCTTTATTGGTTCAGATACCTCTATTTCTTTATTTTGATTATGTGAAATTTCAGAATAATAGTAATTCTTGCTGTGACTTAGATGTTAAGGTTCAACAGCCGTCAAGTTTGATCTCTACATGAAACTGTAGGGGTAGTCCTCCATAACCTCATTCATCCTGCAGAACTTATGCTACTGAGTCAGGTTTATGGGCATGCTTGGCTTGCTTTTTGAGTCCAGTCTAGAAATATCCTCTTGGTTTAAGGTTAGGGTTTTGTAATGGTTATTCAAAAACATTTACTTTTTGTCCTTAAGTCATGTTATTAGCATTTTGAAGGTATTTTTGTAGATAATGGTCCAGTTTAAAGCTCTATGTCCATTTTTGTTCCCAAGCAGTTAGCTCTTGGGCTGATATCCTCAGTCTAAGCTGCAAAATATCCACTTAATTCTCCTCCTGAACATGATGCCATTAGGTTTATGAAGTGCGCCACTCCTTCTGCAGCAAAACCCAATGTTGAAGTGTAACCCTGTGCTTCACAGTTGGGTGGTGTTCCTTCAAATTTCGCTTCAGTTCACTTACAAGCCTCACCCTTCTTCTACTCATGCATAATGTTTATCATGATGGCCAAACAGTGTATTTTAGTGCTAATTTAGTCTATTTTAGTACTAATTTTTCAAAAGTTAGTCTCTCGGGCAGTGTTTAGACCAGTGGCTTCCAAAATGTATGCAAACTTCCAACCTCAACCACATCTCTTGTTCCTGTGTTATGTCCAATCTACTAAATAGGTTTATGATTAGACACCTACAACTGGAAAATATTCTAAAACCTATACTGTGCTTGTAAACAGACCTGTGCTGCTAGAATTTCAAGAGCGTATAAACGTTTTGTTTCTGGAATATGGGAGTCTTGGTTGCCATTTAAAAAAAGAGAAAACTATTACTGTCAGGTGTGTTTATAATTGTGTTTAAACAAAGCTATTCACACAAATTTTTCAGAATTTTCAGTGTGAATGTGACATCTCTTTCTCATCCAACTGTTTATAATGACAGGCAACACAGACGGCAGTGGAAGCAGTGGAAGGAAGCCTGTCCTTCTTGTCACATCTCAATCCATAGTGAATATGTTTCTCAAGCAAACACTGGAGCCAGCCAACACAAAGGGGACAGGCGCTGAGCAAGCATGCACCAACATGCAAACACAGGCCACCCCAGTGCCACCTGTGTGTTTCTGGCCTCAGAGGGCGGAGAAACTCAAGAGGACAAACCCAACAATTTGCCCTTGCTGATAAAAAAGCTGCACAGAGACGTGAGGGGGGCTGAATGGGTGGTGGAGATGGGCGGGTGAAGGGACGGTCATAAAGTAGAAAAGGGAAGGACAGGACGGCTTGTTGGCCTTCCCAGCCTGGTCAACATTTGGATAGTTTGCACATAGATATTAGGTCAGGGCAGGAAGTGCAGGAGACACAAAGTGGATGCCAGTAGTGACGGCACTGATTCAGCTGACTGGAGTTCACTGGCAACCCAGGTCGGTGAGCTGAAACCATGGAAGGACTGATGGATGTCTGTTTTAAAAGTGGAAATAAACAGGCATTACATGTACTGTATCTCCACCCAGGACATGTGCTGTCGCGCTATAGACTGGAGGGCATGTTGTAATTGCTATTTCCAGATTGGAAAGACTGTGTTAGAAGCTGTAAAAAGTAGAATTTGCTCCAGTTGATACTAGAAGAACATTTTTTGGAGAAATATTATTGACATTTCCTAGTTTTCAAACAATGCTTATAGGCTGCAGAAACAGGTATTACTGCTAATAACTAATATTTAATTACTACACAGTCCCCTCCTGGTCTCTGTGTTCACACATACTGTAATTTACTAAAGAGGCGGGTACCAGAGCTTGAAAGTGGGGCCAATATTAGGTGTAATACCACTGACAGCCACTAGATCCTAGACGCCTGGTGCTTCCAGCCCAGCACGGCTCTAAATCTCTAGCCAGACTCTTCTCTTCTGTTGTTCCTCAATGGTGGAACCAACTACCAAACTCTGTGCATTCTGCTGAGACCCTTTCTACTTTTAAGAGACAATTGAAGACTCAATTGTTCAG